>QVNV01000807.1:0-24710 GCA_014825455.1 Pseudomyrmex pallidus | reverse complement strand
CGGCGGTTCTCGCTTGTGTGCGTGCTCCCAGTGGCTCCCACCACCTCGGTGCTCATGGTGCTGTCCGGCTCGATCTAACATCACTGCTACCGTGGCCGCTCTCAGCCTTCTCTCTGCTAATAGAAAGTTTTGAATTATTTTTTATTTTATTATTCAATATTTTATTGATGTTATAAAGTTATTAAGTATTTAATATACGAAAAAAAATTGTTTTTTTTTATAATTACATCTGTTTTACAATTCTGAAAAAAAGTTATTTTGTTGGTTTTGTGTTTCCACCACGTGGCTGCGTGATATAAGTTTTAGAATATATAAAGAAGAGCAACAATATTGCAGCAAAATGTGTGGTATTTGGGCTATTTTTGGACTTGATACGCAATCTTTTACTTGTATCTGTGAGAATTTTGATAAAATAATACATCGTGGTCCTGAAGCTTTTATAATAGAGTTTGATATTAGATTGAAAGTATGTTTTACTTGGTTGCGTCAGTCGCTTGCATCATTCACTGTATAATACTTTTTCTTTTTTGCAGAATGGATATTTAGGATTTCATAGATTAGCCATTGTGGATAGCTTGTATGGAATGCAGCCAATGAAAATACACAAATATCCACATCTTTTTCTTTTGTGCAATGGGGAAATTTATAATTTTGAAAAAGTAAGAATGTACACTATGTGTGTGTTACATGTATCAAGATATTATATTATTTATATCGCATATATAAGTCTATATTTGTTGTATATATATTGTTATTTTTGTATATATAGTTATTTTTTATATTGAGCATATGTAACACTTGTCAAAACTAATGTACCTATTATATATATTGCAGCTAGGAAAGCAGTATAGATTTGATTATAACACTAAATGTGACGTAGAAGCACTTGTGCATTTATATGCTCAATGTGGCTTGGACAAAGTTGCTCAATCCTTGGATGGTGTGTTTGCATTTTGTTTAGTAGATGTTAGTAAAAAAAGAATCTTCATAGGCAGAGATCCTTATGGTGTAAGACCTCTGTTTAGATTGCGTTCGGATAATGGACAACTGGCCATTTGTTCGGAAAGCAAGGTAGTTTTTTAAAACAGCTATAGTGAAAACTTTTCTTATAATCATCAAGGATTGACATCTGTATAACGTAATTTGTTATGGTAAATCTATTATTAGGGTTTAATGAAGATTTCGCAATATATAAATGGCAATGCGACGCTCGAACCATTTCCTCCAGGTTATTATGAGGAATATGAAATTTTGCACGATGGCCGAACAAAGTTTTTGAAAAGTGTCAATTATCACAAGCCTGGTGATAAACCTTCTTTTCAAGCATATGTTCCTTGGTCTGGTAAATATAATTTTCTCGTAACATTTACATTGAATGTTTGTTCGAATGTATTGTAATACTCATATTTTTTACAGCTCTGAATGTTAAAGATATTCATGGTAATATTCGAAAGCTTCTTTCTGCAGCTGTGGAAAAACGATTAATGGCTGATAGACGAATAGGTTGCCTGTTATCAGGTGGTTTAGATTCTAGTTTGGTGGCAGCTTTACTAGTAAATCATGCAAAGAAAAATAATTTGCCATACAAAATACAAAGCTTCGCAATAGGAATGAGTGATAGTCCAGATATTATAGCTGCTAGACAAGTTAATGAAGTTTTCACATATACACACAGAGTCTCTGTCTCTTTCTTTCTTACTTTTTTCTTTCTTCCTTTCTTTCTTTCTTTCTTTCTCAGTACTTATGTCAAAAGTGTTAAGGCAATGATTCTCATGTTACAGGTTGCAGATTATATTGGAACTGAACACCATGAAGTTATCTTTACGGAACAAGATGTAATTAATGTCTTAGATAAAGTTATTTATTCTTTAGAGACATACGACATTACTACTATTCGAGCATCAATCGGGTAAGACAACCTTCGTAATAAAAAAAAAAAAGAAAAAAGATTTTGAGATTTCGATCAATCTTATGTTAAAGAATTTCTTCTACTTGTAGAATGTATCTTATTTCGAGATATATAAAACAAAACACAGAAACAACTGTGATCTTTAGCGGAGAAGGTGCGGATGAAGTGGCACAAGGTTACATTTATTTTAGAGATGCACCCAACGCGTTAGATGCGCACAATGAATCTCTTAGATTATTGAGTGATATATATTTGTATGATTCGTTAAGAGCGGATAGAACTACTAGTGCTTTTAGCTTAGAACTCAGAGTTCCATTCCTAGATATTCAGTTCACTAATTATTATTTATCCTTGGATCCTAGTAGCAGACAACCTCGAGGTAAGAAAATGATTCGAGTTGTAAGATGTTCGTTATATTGATATTGATTATTCATTTATTCATTTCATGTGCACAGATGGAATTGAAAAACATCTATTGAGATCTGCGTTTAATGACACTGGTTTGTTACCAAACAATATTCTCTGGAGACATAAAGAAGCTTTCAGCGATGGCGTTACTTCAACCAAGAAATCTCTTTTCCAAATACTACAAGAAATTGTTGAAAATCGTGTAGAGGACAAAGATCTAGACGAAGCTTACATCACATATCCTCATTGCACACCCAAAACAAAAGAAGCTCTTTATTATAGGTAAAATATCAACAATATTGTTTGTCTCAATTGAATAAATACAATAATTTTTCTTTGTTTTAGAAATGTCTTCGAGTCATATTATAAGGGCCAAGCAGAAAGTTTTACACCTTATTTTTGGATGCCTCGTTGGGTGAAAGGCGTCACTGATCCGTCTGCAAGATTTATTACACATTACGCTGTAAATGATGAAAAAAAAAGTCGTGTGGAAACAATTTAGAGGAAAGAAGAAAAATCTGTACAATATATAATTTTTAAAAACCATCTTTTATTGAGAGTTCTGATTCTTATTTAAAAATAAAATAATACAAATGAGTTTCTAACTAGTTATCGACTTGTAGTTTGCATATTTTTAATTGTCAACAATTATGACTGTTCCAATTCATATTTTATGTAAGATAAATGGTTAACTTGCAAACATTAAATAATTAAATTACAAAAAAAAATTAGTCTACCCCTGGTGGGACTCGAACCCACAATCCCCGGTTTAGGAGACCGATGCCTTATCCATTAGGCCACAGGGGCGAACGATGGTCGAGTGTTATTTCTGTGAAATATGTAGGATTGTTATTTTGCAGATCGAATGTTTTTTTATTATTTGTTACACATTCTTTAATAACACATATGTTTGTGCGCGAGTGATTTGATTTATTATTGGAATTGCTTTGGTTAAGTTCAGAAAACTCAACGGTTGAGAGATAGTCGTCACTTGTGTGATAGAATTATTCCTCAAAATTTGCTACGGTTCTAAAAGTATGGTCCAATCATAAGTGATTATCTTTGAACCGTGCAAATGTTGAGTTGTCTGAACGCACCTGTTGTGTAAAAACGTTTCATTCGGCTTACTAAGGCTGCGTTCCACTTGCCGTTTGCAACGCTCGTGGAATCATTTCATCCTTGTTTTTCATCGAAAGTTAAACAAAGATAGGTAACGCTCATGAGCGTTGCGAACGGCAAGTGGAACGCAGCCTAAATAGCGCAATGCGTTCGGAAACACCATTCTTGTGCGCAATATACTGGAAGTCGATTATGTATCTATGCAGTTATGAGTGTTATTAAGTATTTTTCTAAATATTTGCAATTTTATGTGGCTCGACATTTTAGTGATAATTGTAAGTATATATATATATATAAGTAAAACATAGATTTGTAAAATTATTAATGCATTATATTATACACAGCAATTCGTACACACATATATTCTCTCTTTCTTTCTTTATTAAGATCATCTTCAAATACAAAGGTAATAACAGGATATTTAATATTTTCAATTTTATGTAGATCATGTAACTTCATCCCTAATAAGAATACAAGATATAGAGACTCGAAAGAATAATAACAATATTAATAATGAAAATCATATTGTCTGGCTTGATATGGAGGTAATGCTTTATAAATTCTGTGATTTAGATATTCAAAAATTAAAAAGGTTTCAATTTACTTTTAAAAGAGCTGAATTTTTTCAGATGACAGGATTAGAAGTGGAAAATTGTCATATTATGGAAATTGCTTGTTTAATAACTAACAAACACTTAAAGCCTGTGAGCAATTGCTTAAACATTGTTGTACATCAATCAGATGAAATTTTGGAGAATATGTCTGACTGGTGTAAGGAGCAACACAAAAAGGTTGATATGTATCTTTCTTTAACAATAATAATATATTTGCGTTAATGTTTAATGACAAATATTGTGAAAACAAATATAGACTGGTTTGATTGAGGAATGTCGATCAAGTGAAATTACATTGGAAGAAGCTCAACGAAAAATGCTGCAACACTTGGAAAACCATGTTTCGAGAGGCATGTGCCCATTAGCTGGAAATTCAGTTTACATGGATCGGATATTCCTGAGGAAATACATGCCTTTGGTTGACAATTATTTACACTATAGAATTATAGATGTCAGTACAATCAAAGAGTTGGCTAGGTAGTACTACAGAAGAGTTATTTAAATAATTAGTTTTATAAATACAAACGGTATTTCTAAAATGGTGCAAACTCTTGTTTCAGAAGGTGGCAACCGGACATAGAGAAAAATGCTCCAAAAAAACAATATTTTCACAGAGCCTCATTTGATATAAAAGACAGTTTGAATGAGCTTTCTTTCTTTAGAAATTATTTGTTTATAGCGAAGTAATAAAAATAAACTGAAAACAAAAAAGATGTTATTTGGACCCTGATATTGTACATAATGACAACTTCTTCAAACTATTTTGTTGTTGTTTCCGAGTTTGTTTGTTTCACCGTTGAGCGTAAGTTTTACCTACTTTGTAACTTTTATTTAAAAAAAACTTTTGTTAACATTTTTATTGGATTGTCCTTTCCTGTCGAGAGTACAATTTTCTTGATTTTTAAATGTACAATTATCGGAAGCTTGAATAAAAAACACGTAACTTTATTTAGAATAAAAAAAAACATATTTTTGATTAAACTTGAAACTTATTTACGCAAATCTAACCTAAATCGCAAGAGCAAACTTGGGTTAGGTTAGATTAGGGTTAGAAGCTATTCATGAAACAAAAAGGAAGGGAAAAATATCCATATTCCTTTATTTATATATATATTAGAGGGGTATATTTCCGCGGTGTGAAAGATTCATGTAGGTCAGTATGGTGGAACCGATAGCGTGGATATAGTAACGAGACGAGTCGATGGTGGTGACAGTGGTAACAGTCGGGACTAGTTGGAATCACACGGAATCGGATTCGGTCGAGACTGGTCGCAGCTAGTGGTCGCGCCAGAACGAAATGGAGCTGCAAAGAAGCAATGGCGAGCAGTGGCGATGGTGGAGGAGTCTGTAATGGTATGTGGTGATGGAAGTCGACAATCTTTCTTAACGAATGGCTCTGTCTGAAGTGCACAATTTAACCGCGATTATCGGCAACAATGCTTTCGCCATTAGTAGTAAGGTGAGAAGATATTTTTTCTTTTTCTCTTTTTCTTTCCCCTTCCGTTTCTCCTACTCGTATTGCTGGTTGAAAATTTAAGTTTTGGTTCGCATTAACGGTTTGATGAAAACATTTAAAGATTTCTTTTTATTCCATTATATGTACATGTGTTTTATAAACACACACACACACACACACACATGTACAATAGTCCAAGATTGAGATTTGAAAAAA
Organism: Pseudomyrmex pallidus; assembly: GCA_014825455.1. Taxonomy (NCBI): domain Eukaryota; kingdom Metazoa; phylum Arthropoda; class Insecta; order Hymenoptera; family Formicidae; genus Pseudomyrmex; species Pseudomyrmex pallidus. The sequence continues at coordinate 18,988 of QVNV01000807.1, read as the reverse complement.
AGAATAGAAGAAGAAATTGCAATTGTGAAAAGAATGAATCTGTCGTACATATATATGATCCGTATATTTGAGTAAGAGAGAAAAGGAAGAAGACGGTGCGATGCGATCCGTGTTTGTTTGAAGTCACTGCGAGAGAAAACGAGAAAACGCCCGCGTGAAGAGATTGGTCTCTCGTTTATTCTATATACGTTTGTTCGACGAGCGATTTCATTTGCATATTATTGGAGTTGTCTATTGAGTAAAGTCGCGACTGTAACAGCGACAGACGCTTTTTTTTTCTTTTTTTTTTTTTTTCTGACGTCGCGTTGTTATTAAAATTGTGTTTCAGTAGTTTGTTTACTCGTTTTGTACTTTCTGCCTCTTGCGCCTACTATTCGAATCACAAAACAGTTTATAAATATTTCGCTGGTTGATTGATTTTGTTATTTTTACAATATACCGTGATATTTTTCTGTTGAAGTTTCGTTGCGATATTTCATCTCTGGTATTCGTTTGGCCATTTGCAGTTGTTACATGTCGACGGTATTGCATTTAAAATGGAAGATTTTCTTCTCTCCTAGGATAACGACGTCAAACACAGTGTCAGTATGCTGGAAGTACCGCGAAAGATTTACTCTAGAGACATTCATGGTGTAGAATACAATCGTTGGAGCTATGACTTAACAAGTTGCAGCGCAAAAGGAAATGTAAGTAACATAGAGATTTGCTGAGTGATTATCAATAATTGTCCATTTGAGATCGTACATATCGACAATCTCTCTGTTTAGATGAATATCGAAGACGAGGACAGTCAAGATTTAAATAATCCAATGGTCAACGACTTGGTATCAAAGATTCTTGATGATGATTCCATTGCTGTCGACAGTTGTTGCGCAAGTTACAATAATAGTGCTGCTAACGTGCATTACGAAACAGAGTTTGCTAATTCTTGCCCCAACCAAGTTGGAGATAGTCTGGATGCCTATTTGACAGATATTAATCATTTGGAGATTCATACACCGTGCGGCAAGTTGACGAACAATGTTTGCAACAATGCTAAGAATGAATATCATTATTCAAATAACTTTTGCAACGATATGAAAACATTGAGTTTTAACGCGTGTATGGGACAGTCTGTAGAATCGCAAAGTACTGCATGTGGCAATGAAATTGCGTCAAACACATATTTGTCCAATCCTCGACCGCACGTTATACATGCAGACGACGGAATAATGTACACAAGTGGTTGTACCAACATGCCATTGTGTAATGATTTGCTAACCACTACAAGTGGAATGAACTATAGCAAACAGTCCAACAACTGGACGGAACCTCTTGTGACATATTCAATGGGAAATTATGCGAAAATTTCAAATTGTATCAAGCCGGATCTTAACTTTAACGTAACTGCGTTAACTTTAGCTTTGGACTCGCCCAATTCTGTTCCTATTAATGAGCTAGAGTATCATAACGATATAAGACATAATGCATCGTCGAGTTCGTATGGTAACACTATAGTGAATAACATTCACGATATGTACAGCGTTGCCGGTAACACTTGTCAGAGTTCTGGGTACAGGCCCAACTCGGCGATGACTGAACTGAGCGCCGATTCTGGTTTCTTGTCCAACTCGCCGTTGCAACATCTTTCATCTGCTGATACAACTTTGCACACTTGTTTCGGAAGTAGTATACAACAACGTAATAGTATTGGCGACTTCAAGGATGTTCACGACATTGCTAAATTAAATATGACACGAGGTATTAATGTACCTAATGAGCAACTTCATTTTTTGCACCAGCAAACAACACGTAACTACAAATTGGATCAAGTTGTGGACCAAGATTATAAAAACTTGATCGACTATTATCCCGCCGTTACGAATAATTTTGTCACATCTTCTGTGAATTTAGATACGAACGAGAACGTTTGTTCGCCTAATGATTACAGAATTGATAATAGCTTATTGAAGGTAATTAGTCCGAAATCAAAGTCTGTCGAAACTAAAACTTATTCGCCGATCGGATTTCCAAAGAATCTGAGTTCGCGCAACTTGTACCAACCTATTGCTAAATACGGCTGTCACAGTTATCAACAATACACTGCCAACAGTGGCGACACTCTTAAAATATTGCAACATAATTCCCCGTTTTATCACAACGATTTCAAGCAGCAACAGCAGCAGCAGCAGCAGCAGCCTAAACTCAACGCTTATAAATTCGACGGATTTGATTTGACTAAAGAGATGGCTTTTCCTTCGGGAAGTCACGACCGTATTACAGGATCTGCGCTAGACAAGGATGCCTTTAGTCACATCGTGAAACAACGACATCATATATCGAAAATACAGAGCATTCCCGCTGGCATTTCTCCGGCTGATATTATTTTCAATTCGGGGATAATTCAATCGGGACCGAATACCATGAGATCGGCGGCAGCGTTTCCGTCGATGATGTCAGTTCCAGTTTCCGTTCCGGTTCATCCTCTTCCGCGGCTGTTCTCTGCTCTCTATGGAAATAACTTGAGTTTTAGAAATAGCAGCGGCGCAGCCAGAAAGACAGGTCCCTCGAGTATACTACATTTCAATCTCGAGCAAACGTATGAACAATTTAAGCAATTGGAAAAGGAGCGCAAGAAATGCGAAGCCGGATTGGCCGCGCATTTCCCGGGAAAACGAGTAACAAGCGCGAATAACATACCTATCCCGCGTCTTCAAGGAAATCCATCGAGAGTGGATCGTCTGATAATTGATTATTTGAGAGAGCACGCTCGTGTCATTACACTGATAGCAAAAGTGAGTAACTAAATAATCATCTCTTTTCCCCTTCCTTCCTTCCTTCCTTCCTCTCCCTCTTCTCTCCTCTCCTCTCCTCTTATCTTTGTGCATGTTGTTCCATGTGCTTTTTATGTATGTACGTCAAACTTGTAATTTTGGAAATTACAGATGGAGCGCTTACGCGGGACCACGATGAATCAACGTGTGCATAAAGCTATGGAATATTGGCTGGAAGCTATCAAGTATGTTCAAGAATGTCGCAAGCAAGAAATCACAAACGTTATCAAGCGTCAAAAGGAAAATCCGCATTGCATCTTGGCGTACGATGACAATGGTAAGTATTAAAATTACTTATGAAAAAGATTTTGGTATTAACGCGCGTTGCAAATAATACCGCTTTGCAAAAGTTTAAATTACTCGCGAGTAAATATCGAAAGAATGCTTTCAAAGAGTTAAAATGCTGATAGAGCATCGATTGTTATCGCTAATGATGATGAGTAAAGTCTGTCAACGCGTAGATATTCTAACCTTGGCTGGGAGCGTGCACGAGCTGACGAAAGCATCGCGGTACGCACGAACGGGTATGTATAATGCACTTCAGGCCACGTTGCTCTATGACTTGGAGATAGAGAAGAATGTCGTCGAGACCTGTAAGGATCCGGTTCTCGAAATGAAAATTCACAATGAGAGTCAAACGACGGACGGAAGCAACGATTACACAAGCAATACCTAGCAAATTTGCATTAAACTACCCACTTGCTATCGCTCATCTTGAAGTAAATCCAGCAGCTTTTTACTTACGTACTTACATAATTACGTTTTTGAAAAGCTTCCGCTGGTGTTTATTCCACTGTTGAAACGAAATGCCGCCCATTATAAATTCAAAACTATCAGTCGCGATACACAAAGTAATTCAATTACGAATGAAATTATAAGATATAAGACGAAGATTTGAAAACGCGCGCAACTTTTTACTCGTTATTAATAACTCCATAGTTTTCTACCGTATGTATTTTACTGCTTACGACAGTGTAATCGATTTAGCTTTTCGACAGGACACCGATTTAGATACGAAAAGATATACATATATGTGTATATATATGTGTATATATATATATATATATATATATATATATATATATATATATGTATATGTATATGTATATCGATCGTGTTTGAACCGGTGAACACCCGCTAGCTTTGAAATCGTTGACAACAAGTAATTCGTGACAAAAAGGAGATTGCTCAGATATATTATATCCTATAGAAGTTGTTCTTCGTACAATTGTCTGTTTGTATACGTATCTTAAGTTATAAACGTAATAGATAGCGTAACAGAAAGCGCCTATGTACTCAATGTACTCGTTCGAAATGTTGGACAGTAACTCGTTAGATTAGCTCAATGTGGCCTTCCTTCAATGTGCGACCCGTAATGTGGTAGTAGATGTTCTAGAATTTGAATATTTCGCCAAGTGTAAATGCGATATCAATTTTATCGCATGTAACACGAGCTTATATATATATATATATATATATATATATATATATATATATATATATGTGTGTGTGTGTGTGTGTGTGTGTGTGTGTGTGTTTTTGTGTTTGTGTTTGTGTGTGTATACACACACACACATACATACATACATACATACATACATACAAGTATATATTGAAATGTTTATAGTACTAACGCAAGACTTTTCGATATCGTTCCGAATAATGTGTATTCTTATACTTGAGAATACAAAAAATTTTACGCAAAGTAACCATCTACATTACATTTATAAGTATTCCGAGCACAACAACATAAAGTTACATCTTTGTGTAAGAAAGAAAACATTTAAAAAGAATCATTCATCTGCATGTACGTACATAAGCGTATATATGTGTGTATATATGCGTGTATACACACATGTGCATAAATTTATGTCGTTGCTGTTGTTGATCAACTTTTATTTTACGAATCGCTTGTTGTTACTTCTATATCGTATATACGATATGTAAGAAGAACAACAAATATATCGCGATAAAATCGCGGATAATGCCAATTGTGCAAACTTATATTAGATGTTGAAGTAGAGTAACGAAAGTTTTTATTGCAAAGAATTTATCTTTCCAGATTGTCTTAAAAATATATCTTGTCTTAAAATTATATCTGTGCAAGATATACACACGTTTAAAACAATTTGAGAATTCGATTATATATATTCGTCTCGAGAAACTTGACTTTAATGCATTAATACGTATCAACGTGTATATAAGAATTATTTAACTTTTGTTTTTGTCTGTTTTTAAAAGAAGAACATAAAGACTTACGTGTTACCAGAATGATGTGCATTATGAACATCTAAACGTATGTACAGTTTATATTACCGTAATACATATAATACATATAATAGATATATGTGACAATCGCATTTATAAACTGCATGCGATATTATGTATTATTGCGAGTTTTATATACGCATGCACGCAAGCCGCAGCAAAACAGTATAAATGTGCAGTGTATATATACATATAAATGAAAAGAGAAAATTGTTAAAATATGGCCGAAAATTTGACAGAAACTGACCAATATTTTAAAAAAAGCTCGAGATATTATGCTGTCGTGCATATAAAAAAAACGATATATATACATAGACCAAACTCGTTATATTACATAGATCATTTGGAACGCTTTTGTTGTACAAAGATGTTTGGCCTCCGTTTGTTGGAACTTGTTATTATCCGAGTATTCGGATAGTAGAGATTGTGACATTTCAAGCCTTTTTATACTATGCGATGTTTATTGCAGCAATATACATATATATATATATATATATATAATTCTTCCTTGTGTTCATACATTGTACATTAATCAGTTGATAATGTGCGCGCATGCATACTAGAAGAAAATAGCAGAAAAATTACGTGCTTTAGCAATAAATGTTGCATAGTGTAAAAAGCTTTTAGACTCAATATTCGAACAATGGAATTAAATGTAAAAAAATCCGTAATAAAGCTTAAATACTTGGAATCTCAATCGCAAATTAATAGTTTGGAGTGAGAGGAAGAAAAATACACGCGTGTGGATGTAAATTACTTTTTTATAGTACGCAATATTTTTATATTTTTCTCAATCTCACAGCGGTTACAGCTATTTTCTCCGTTGTAAAATGGAATGAGATAAGTTCGAAAATTCTCTTTTTCTATTCTCAAATTTATATTAATTTAGAGTGGTTGGCTATGTATATATTTCGTTACACGGAATTTTTAATTTTCGGATGTATATTCGAAATTCGTATCTCTCGTCGTAATAAAATCGTAAAAATTTTATTTGTTCTATTTCAGTGACAGGAAAGTAATTCTATACTGCTCGAAAGTGAGATTTAATCGACAATGGCGTTAAATGCAAGTGACAAATAATTTGCAATTATTTTTGTAGTTATTTTTCATAGATTGATTAATACGACTGTTTTACATTGGAATAGTTCTAATGGTAGAAGCTTTTGTAAACGATCAGTATTTATATTATGTTAAACACTGATGTGAGATATGTTGATTACTTTAAAGTTTTAATGAGTTTGTTGTTATTTGACTTTTTAATTAGTTGCTCGATTTAGGTTTTATTTATGCGTCGTTACATAACTACCTTCGTAGATGATTTACTCGTTCAATTGTTCCTAAAAAAATATAGAGAGAATCTATTGCGCATAAAAACTCGCGACTATAATCGCGAGTATAAGTACGAAGTCTTTTTCGAGTGCTACTTTGTATCGCATTTTTTTTGTTCTTCCTAATAATTATTACAACGTCATTCTGAGTTTCAAGCTGACGTAGTAGTAGCTCGTACTGTGCTTTATAAATTTACTATATATGATATGTTTAAGCGTGAGTTAATTATTAATAACGCGCGCGCACACACACACACACACACACACACACACACACACACACACACACACACACACACACACACACACACACACACACACATTCAAAAGTAATAATTCAATTTTCGGTACCACGTTTCAGATTTACACACAATATACTGTAAATTTAAATTTAATAGTAATTAGAACTCGACACATGTGGTGTATAAATACTTGAAAGAGCTTTTGCTCTGTAGAAATAAGGAGAATAAATAGCATCTGTACTGATTTTGCATGTACTGTAGTTGATATATGTATATCCGACGTATGAAGGACAAAGGCGAGTAATACTACAAGTAATAAAAAGCGAAAAGTAATTAATTATTAAATAAAAGTCGAAATAAAATGCGTTTGATTTCGACGGTATTATTTTTTAATTGTAAAAATCTCCAAGGCCAAGGAGATAAATTTTTGTTCTTAAAAAAACGTTGAAAGAGATAAAGAGATTAAATTGATTAAATCTATCACCGAAAATATAGTAAAAATATTATTTATAAGTGGAATACACGAAGAGACACACACACATGTATTGATATGTTATAGATTCACCGTATATTCATTGTATCGTGTGTTAAGAATTGTTTTCGCGCTTTTCATATTGAAGGAAAAACGTCTATACATATGATTGTAATTACTACAAATATATAAGAAAATATTATTGAGAGCTTCATAGACAAAGCTAGGGAACAATAATAGCTCTCATACACACACACACAGACTTTCATTCTTTTTGCAATTGTAATCACAGAAACGAACTATGAAAGTCTAATGGTGAACTCAGCAGATGTTTAAGCTCCGCTAACGGTCAACGTCCTCACTTATTTCTCCGACTGTATCGGAAATCGCAACAGCAGATAGCGAGATAAGTGGATTATAATAGATAGTTTAATAGATAGTTCAGTACGCGCGATCTTAGATGATTACGAATAGCGCGAATAAGCTCAGGTCGTAAAGCTTCCTGTTCAACTGTTAACGATGTTAGACACTTAACTACGAATTTCAACAATTCTTCCCGTCGTATTGTTCGTCAATTTTTCTGTTTTGTTTATGTTGTTACATAAGTGTCAAGGAGATTGTGACTATTGCTATTTTATCGAGTTCAATTATATATCCCTTACGAACGATAAATGAGAAGAAACTCGCTAGAATTACATCGATTATTTTATTGTTTAAAATCGATCAGCATAATTTCTACGTGATACAAGAAATGGAAAGCGTTCAATTGTCGCTCGGCCGTCTATGAGTAATAATGCTATTTTGCCGACCAGTTTACTCGTAATGCATTGCCGCTTATTTTACACGATACCTACTCTATAAGCGAACGATATATGTGTCTATTTTATGCAAAAAACAAAAAAAAAAAAAAAAAAAAAGCAAAGCTTGTGACCATGTTTTAGAAAATATCGTTAATCATTTGTCTTAGAAAGATAGTTACGTGACTCAGAAGCCATTTACATACGTTACTCGCGCTCGTATTTTGCACGGATACTAAAAAATACACTTGTAATCATAGCGTTTCACTAAAAATCCTCGATTAAACTCGTCGACGTGGACGTCGTCGCAATAGCGTAGCCGTTGATGCTTCAATTATTTGTATATTAATTGAAGATTGTTACCATACTTTCCATGCGTGGAAAGTTTTTTTCTAAACCTGAAATTTAAGGCTTAAAAAAAAGTATATAAGCGCTTCTCTCGATGCACTTAAGAAAGTAACTCGCCAACTATATTTACAAATGTAATTGTCAGTTAACATAAAACTTGTCATTCGTACTTCTTATTTTATATTAATGCTGAATAATCTTATAACTTTTTTTTACAAACTGCAACATGACTGCATCAACTAACATTGACTGACCGCGACTTCGCATTTCGGCTTTTTTTAACTTACCTTGTTACATCATAATCGAAAGTTGTTAGAAAAACACGAAAAGTTTTCTATATTTTTCAATTGTTAAACTCTTACTAGAGCAATTAGACTTCCTTGCGACGTGTTTCGACAAACGCGACGCTTCTTTAACACTCAATCTTTTTTCCATTTCTACGAAATCGTAATTCGTAAAGCCGCGAATCAAATTTAACGAAGACAATCGCGTCACACCGCCTTGAGGCGGTACGTGCGTTTAGACTAAGGAAAGACAAAAGAGAACAAAACGATATAACCGAGGATCGGCCTAGTCACGTCGACGAGATCGAGCGAAGGTGCTCGGTTTGCGGACCATAAAAAACAATACTGTACAACGATTATGCTACAATAATATTTAATGTGTATAAATGAAAATGAATATACGATGATAGAATCTCTTGTGCGGTTGTATTGTAACACATTGATTCATTTGTCAAATGTATTTGTGAAGTTAATCCGATCGAGAACACGACGCATGACGAGATCTTTTGTGTATATCTCGAATAGCATCAACATCTGATACGTCTGAGAGATGTATAGTCAGCACGTCAGAATAGTTGAGATACTTTTCTTCAGTAAGTAATTTCTATTTTTATGCTGTTGCAACACAGTCGATACACACACACACACATAATGAACGATAATTTTTAGTGAGAGCAAAATCTCGTTTTATTCAAAACAAAAAAAAAAAGATATTTTCGTTGAAATGACTTCGTTGTAATGTCTTTTGTTATTTATGATCTTGTGCGAACAATCTTAAACTGTCTTGCGTCATTTGTTGTTGTTACATAATTACAGAAGTAAAGGTTTCACCATATTCTGATTTTTTTTTTTTTTTTTTTTTTTTTTTTTTTTTTTATAAAAGTAGTATCTCTGTCGCGTTTTTATAACACTTTTCTAGAATAATTGTTGTGTTTCTCTCTCTCTCCCCTTTTCAAGTATAATTTACTTTTTTAAAACATGAGTCGTAGAAGTTTTTTAAACGTTATAATACGTAAATATGCAAATAAGAATGTAGAAAAAAGTACAGCAAATTTCCTTTTCATTGTATTGTATAATTAACTAATACATATAAAGAACACAAGAGAAAACATTAATACTGTGAAATGTTTTTAATTTTTGTGAACCGACTTTTAAACGACTGTTTTACATATATCTCTTATTTTTTCAGTTTCTATGTAGTAAAAACAGTGGCATTATATACAATGTCAAAAATTTATTCGGTCTATATATCTATCTTATACTTATCATATATTTACTACTTCCGCTAGTATTTGATATTCTACAGTCTACAAAGAGCACTGTTTTAAAATAATAATCCAATTTATGCTAATTTGATTAATTGCTGCTGTCATTAATGAATATTTGAGTGGTTGAGTATCGCTGTGAGTGTAATTTTTCTATTTACAACCATAAGATTTTTTATTATTAAAAACTAAAATATTTTTGCGCAATTATACGAACAAGAAAAAATATCAATTGAGAAATTAAGACTTACAGTGCTCTTTGTTACCTTTCTAAGTCTGTCAATGTTACAAAAGAAAAATAGTATTGATGTGTATTGATGTAAAGCATCTTGGTATTCTCAATGTTATCGTTGTATTGTCGTCGGTCTCGTCTATGATTGATTTTCTGACCATGACGGTTCGGGCGACGGTTTTATTAAAAAACCAAAACGCGCGACAAACATATCGTGAAGGAAATCAGAGAAACACGTGCAATGTTTGCTTAAAAATTACATTGACAAATATATTGTACGCTCTTTGTAATGTGTAAATTAGCCTTGGAACGGTTAAAATGCTTTTTGTTACGTGGTTTGTGCAAAATTGTTTCTATATAGAATGAAATTATACTATACATACACATACATACTTACATACATGCATATATATATGTATATGTATATGTAAGTGTGTGTGTATATGTATGGTATAACAATTTTAAATATTTATATGTATAACATTGTTGTACGTACATAACATTAGAATATATAGTAGAGAATAAGCATACAATGTATTTACACACACACACACACACACATATGTCAAGAAGAAGCGATTTATTCTCCGTGTTGCATTCTTCCAAACTAAAGAAATGTCATATAATTTGTAATGATCATATTGGAATTTTTATGAGTTTGATTTCTTTTTACCGACATTATAGGTATTTTTTGATTTCACAATTTAAATTTTAGTTTTAACGTATACATGGTAGAATCTCTCTTTACGTATATTTCACTTTTTCTCGCACGTTTTGTAATTGTTTGCAAACACAAAGATTCGTATATTATTATTTGTAATTATGATGTATGTGTGTGTGTGTGTGTGTGTGTGTGTGTGTGTGTGTGTGTGTGTGTGTGTGTGTGTATATATATATATATATATATATATATATATATATATATATATATATATATATATGTGTGTGTGTGTGTGTGTGTGTGTATGTAAATACATATAATATATAGTAAGTATATTATATCACTTCTCTAAACTTATTACTGCGATATTCGCTCTTATACTCGTAAATAATCATTCTACATAAAGCTAACAACTTTAGCTTGACTAACTTAAATATTTTTCCAGTATTAGTGGACTGATAAAAGTTTTTAGTATCTTGTGTGCAGTGAATAATTTGATTATAACATTGTTTTAGACTTTGCATACAAAAACATTTAAGATAAAAAACATTTACTATGCTAAATTTATCTTTACGTGCATTTATTGTTTGAAAGATGGACAAAAAAGAATTTTATACATAATTTCATAAAAAAAAGAAAATGGAAAAAATTTTAAAAGATAAAACATTAAGTTAAAGACAACCAAAAATTTTGTCATAGTCCATTTACAGTGAGAAATATCTGAAATAGTCAATGCATGTATGAGAATGTGTTACTGTGAAACATATTTAATATAAAATCGGCCGCGAAAAAAATACCAAGTGCGAAGTCTCGAGGTTTTCCGTGAAACTTCAATGCTTCTAGGCTGTGATTTGTAACGGAGAAATCTACCGCTTTATTATCGAAACAAATGACAATCCTATTCGTCGAACAAAGTTGAGAACGCGAAAGAGAAAGAAATAAAAGAAAAGAATCACGTGTTATGTAAAAGCAGAAAATATTTAGACGCCAATTGGACAAGCTTCTTCTTTGTTCTTTTCTCTGTCTAGTGCACATTCGTGATATTATATGTATGTATCAAAACATGTTGTCGATATATGCGATTCTTATTTGTTTCGGGTGAAAAAGGTGATGTTTTATCAACAGCAAAAAAAGAATTAAAAACAAAGAGTAAGAAGACAAATACGAAAGTCTCGGGATGGTGCGTAAGACGTGAGGAAGAGACAAAGTAGAAAAATATATGTCGACTTTTCGTTTAACGCTTTATCTCACTATGTAGTACTCATGATGTACTACATAACGTGCTAACTAATTGCACGATACGGAACAGTGTACTAATAATACTAATAATAACAATACGTGAATAATGATATATATCTTTAAATAGGCTGTGGAAGAAACTATATAATTTGTGTGTATATATATATACATATATATGTACGTACGTGTGTGTCATGTATTTATGTATGTGTATATGTGTATGTATATATATGTATATATATATATATATATATTAAATCGGATCTTTCCGTTTCTTCTCTTCGTAGAAGAAGAAAAACGGACATCATTTGGAAACGCACTTGTCTTTCGAGCGTGTGAAAGTCATTGTCCTACTGTTTTGTCACACAACGATTACCTTGCACAAAACGTACCTAATTATACATATTAATAGTAGGATTCGCCATAATGATTGTCAATAATATATTGTACCTATTGTATTCGTCTCTCGCGGACAGATTGTACCGAGTTATAAAATAAGTATAAATATCTGATCTGATCTGAGAGGAAAAGATATCTCTAGTGGATCAAAACAGATCCGTTCTCCTACTGTGTATAATGCCGCTGCTTCGAGAAAGTTTCTCGGAAACTTTTTGAAAAAACAAACTTAACAACTTGTACTTTTAATATTATATAAGTTATATTGATTTTTTCGTGTATATTTATGTGTGCAACTATGCAAATGCATGCGATGATCATGCTGCATTAATCTTCCGTGAACGAATATCGAAGTAGCATGGCATAGATGCGTAAACGTTTATATCACTCGCGTAGATGTAGTTTCGCTAGGTGAAACAAAGAAACGATGTTTTAGATTCTCTTGCTCAAACGATCGTTTTATTTCTAACACCGAAAACGATGTGCAATTATATGCGTATCGTCTGTGGCTGAAGTGTAGCACGAAAAACGCGGACCATTCTATGCACTCGATCGCGACACACACACACACACACACACGAGATAGTCACAAAAATTCTATGCTATCTAATCTTGTAATTACTTTAATGGTAAAATAATTTTATGATAATACACACAACGTGTGTATGAAAAATTTTCATGTGTGAATCTTTTTTATAAATTTCTTCTGAGTGAATATACATATTTATATAGACAAATTATGTATATAAATATGTATACGTATATATATAAAAAGAGTACTTTTTTTTACCTCTAATGAGTGAAATTTATAATAAAAAAACCTCTTAAATACTGGCAAATGCTATTTTACATCGCAAATTGTTGTCAAGATATATTCTAAAACAAAAAAAAACAAACAAAACAAACTGATTATGTGACTATGAAAATCTATGTATGTGCAAGAGATATGTATATGTAATTTATTTATTTGACTTATTCCTGGCATATGTTATTATTATTGTTATTAGATATATCTTGCCATATAACATTGTGACAGAGCGTTGCCAAAGATGGAGGATTTTTAGATAAACACAATCACTTCGTACTGATGCTTAAGAATTAGACCAGATACAACAAACATTTCTGAATTTGTGTGTGTGAAAGTTCAGAATGACTAGCAAGTTTTATGTGACGCGAAGTTGAGCATACAAAACCACGTTTTCACGACAAGAGCGTAGTCGTAATAAGTATGTAAACTTGAGCTTAATGTACTCTCGTATCGAACTCCTGTTTGTACTTTACTAGTTTATTAAACGAATCGCGTTTAGATTAAAAATTAGAAGAAAATTAAAAGAAAACCTATATTTAATGCACGTTTTATTGTAAACTTGGTATTCTTTTTTTTTCGAACAGTGTACGCTTATGTATGTGTACACGAATATACATACATGCATACATATAAACATCAAGAGTACACGTATGAATGTCAGTAGCAAACGACGCGTATTCACAAGCTTTCGCTTGGAGTAACGTTTTAGTAATTCTGATAGAGATCGTCGTGCGAGCGTAATATATTAACATCCACAATAATAAGTAGCAAAAGCTGATCGTTTTTTTTTTCTTTGATTATTTTGTCCTGGTTTTGCTACGTTCGAATATAAAGTGTCAGTAAATATATTTTACTCAAAGTGTCCTTCTCCTATGTAAATTTACTTGATTGTTCTTATGAATTATAAATAAACGGTATCTTTCATGTTCAAATATTTTTCGAGTTTGCTTATTATAAGACCTACCTGTAAGTATACCTATTATTATCTTGTAATTGTAAATTTAAGATCAATACAATAAGCTTGTGTTCGATAAAACATTTATAAAAATTTATATTTTAACTTTTTATTGTAGATAACGCAATACTTCAAAAAATGATCAGTTTAACATATAGATAAATACATCACAAAAAATAAATTATATAATTTTATAGTTGAATTAACTTAATATTATTTTACTTAAAAAAATATATGTGTACATATATTATTTATTTTGCTATATTCATATTTATATATTATATTCCTTTGATAAATCAATTTTACAAAATGTGCACTCTTATATACACGCATAATTTTTTAACTATGTTTTTTTTTTTAATCAAGTTTACATTGTGTGTGTGTGTGTGTGTGTGTGCGTGTGTGTGCGCGCGCGCGCGCGTGTAGCTTGATTGTGTTAACGATATTGAGGACAGTGCTGCTTTATTATCGATTTTGACACATCTGCGTGACCTGATATATAAAGAAAAAGACTGTACTATTTTGTAATAATCCAATGGTTTTGGGTAAAGTTTGTTATAATTTTAATAAAATAAATATTACCTAATTGTAGTTCTATGTACAAGGCTAGCATTATCACTTGTACAGGTATGTCACAGTCTGGCTCTTTTGATATCCACACCTGAAAAATAAGTAAACAAAAAACAATAAAATTAATAAAAAGAAGAAAACAATAAAAAGTTTACCACATTTTTATACAAGTATGTAAAACAAATTAAAATTATTTTGATGAAAAATATAATTACCTGTTTCAACATTTCTCCCGCCTTGTCTAGTTCACCTCGTATAGCGTAAGCTACAGCTAAGTTGTAACGAAGTATGGCAACACCGGTTGAAACCGTTGTGGGGTACCATGCTAGGAATAGAAAAGAAACAAGGAATTTTGAGTATCTACACATTGAAAATCTAATAATAATAATAATGATAATAATAATAATAATAATAATAATAATAATAACAATAACAATAACAATAACAATAATAATAATAATAATAATATTGCTATAAAAATCAAACGAGAATTACCTTTTATAGGTTTTGTTACTACTTCCTCCATTTTTTCTTTATCTTTCTCTTGAACATCTGGCACGGATATAAATGTATTTAAATCTTGAAGATTTTCTGGTTGAAGATACTCGAGTGCTTCGCTTATTTTGTTCATAAAAATCAAACTTTCTGCGGCGTATAAGTTACCTAACATTTTATAAGCTCCAGGCAATTTACTAAAACTTAGTAATGCCTTTGAGTGTTCAAGAGAAAGTATATAATCTCCGAGACATAAAGAGACATACGCGCTAGCTGCTAACACACTAATTTTTAAATTAAAAGATTCGATACTCGTAGCTTGGGACGACATTAATGTCGCATGTTGAACGCCTGAAATAACCATGTAAAAAATGTCACATGTTGTATGCAGATTAAATATAATGCAGATCAAAAATTAAATTTTATACCTAGATTATGATTTGATGATAATAATGATGTTTGTGTTACGGTTGTTACAGGCACATTTGGCTCACTATTGCACGGTAGTAAAAATAATGCATTTTTTAGACATAAAGACGCAAACTCCAATGTTGGTTGAGGAATCGCATAAGATAGTCCTTCCGAATGATAAACATTCTTTGAAAGACGTGGCGTTAGTATAATTTTCTTGTGGATACCAGAACCTATAATATCCTGTACCAAATCTCTGCGTCGTTTTGGAATATCAAAATCGATTTCATTTGACTGAAAAAATAAGCAATATAAGTTGCATTCTCTTTAAAGCGGTATATACTTTCATTTATTAAGTGTAACTCTGTTATTTAGAAAATAAAATATTGATTTTGATGCATCTGCACAATCTGAAATTTCTTATGAAAGTATCCCCTACATCTTTAAACAGGAAATAGTTAAAATGTTTACTTACATGTTTGTAATTATAGATGCAACATTCTGCCATTCTGAGCCAAACTTTAGGATTATTGTGTAACATTTGTGCTGCTTCTGTGAAGCATTCAAAAGCTATTGATATTTTGCCAGCATGTAACTTGGATACGCCCAAACTGTACATCAACTCATAATGTTTATTCCCACCAAGCGTGTATAATGGTTGACAAGACAAAGGATCTATGTGTGCAATAATTCTTTTTAATATTAATAATTGTATGTACAATAAATAAAATAAGTAAATTAAATAATAATCATTTACTTATTTTATTTGTTGTACATACAATAGTAATTTATTAATTTGTTGAGATACATTTACATATATATGATCTTGGATGTGGTCAAATACATAGTTTTACAAAGTTTGTGACAAAAGTAATAACTGTTAACAACTGAGAAAGTAAGAAGATTACCTATGTCTTTGATTTGCATGCTTTCTACTGCAGTTTTATTCTCTTTCAATGCTTTTGTAAGATAAACACCAGCCAAATGTGGTTTGCCCATTGCAAGATGCAGGCATGCTATATTATTATAATAGAAAACCGCTGAAGATTCTCCGCATACTCTATAAAATAAATACATTAAAGAAATTTTAGAAAATTGTTTAATTTTGACCTTAACCTTGATACAAATCTATGCAATGCTAAGAATTTATAGAGTACCTATAAATAAATACCTATAAATAAATAGAATACCTATAAATAAATTTAAATATAACGCGCTAATAAATTTTAATTAACATATGACTTACTTGAAATCCAAATTTTCAATTGATGTAGAATTTAATATTTTTATTGCTTTTTTATAATTTCCGCGTAAGTATTCAATGTTAGCCTTCAGCATAATAGTGGAATTGTTCTAAAAATAATCAACCAATGTTACATATTACAACACAAACACACCGAAAAAGAAAAAGAGAAAGGTAGACAATAAACAACATACCACTGGTGTTCCCAATGAAACTAATGTTTTCCACTCTTTTTTACAGAGCTTCAGTTGATGTGTAAGAAGATATATTCTTGCTTTACATTTTAACAGTTTTATCTTGAATATATTATTTGCTATATCGTTAATATCTTTTTTCTGTTCTTTTTGCTCCGTTTTAACAGATTTTATTACACTTTCTTTGTCAACAGACAGTTTAGAACTATCCATAGATATAAACTGACTCTCTACATAATTTAATATTGACAGAGCAGAATCTGGTTGCTCTGTTACCAAGTATAATTCGATCAGCAACAGACAGACTTTGTGTGCTAAACTTTCTTCTGTAAAAAAAAAGCACAATATTAAAAGTTTTGTGAAAGATAAAGGATCAGTTCCAATATTTTCAATTAACTTTATCAGTCAATTATTCTGAGAAATTAAGCAATCATGATTGACATTTAATCAGCTGTTAATTAGATATGATAAAACTGGCCTAAAATTTAAAAAAAAAAAACAACTTTAATTAACCTTTACAGTCCAAATTCATTTTTGGATAATTTTTAGGATTTTTAAGCTATAACTTGTTTATGTATAGCAAAGAATATAACATCAAACATTTAACTTACAAAACTTAAAAGTTAAAGAATAAACCAGCTTAAATGATATAAGTATTAACAATTTTATTGTCGTTAATAATCTTTATTAACTAAAACTGTTATTACTTATCTATTTAAAATTATCATGTACTTACCCATAGGCTCAATAAAAGCAAAAAGTCTAATCATAATCTGTAATGCTGCCTGATATTGCTTCGTATGATAAAGTAACACAGCTTGATTATATCTCATGACACATTTTTCAATGTCATCAATAGTCTCATTATAATCTGTCGTTGATATTTGGCCACATATAGCATTTAAACTCTTTCGCATCAATTCAGTTTTTCTCAATTCGCTTTTATAATATTCCACAACTACCTTGTTATGAGTGATCTTGAGATCTGTTGGTCTAAGACTTTCCAACTTACTTAACGCTGTTAAGCAAGAAGAATAGAAACCTTTTTCAAATTCTGACAATGCATTTTGAGCCAAATCACGTTCTTGCTCCGTTATAACAGAAGTGATGGTGTCTTTGCTGTGTGATTCTAAACTGTCACTCATTATGGCATGTGGAATATTAGCTTTTCAAATAATTCTGGATTTCACAAGTCATCTAATTCCTACAACAAATACTCTATTTGAATTTAATGTTTTACAATTTTTTTTTTTTTTTTTTTTTCAAGCAGCAAAAAAGTTATAACATATACTTACAGTATAGTTGAGTTTGAGTTTTTAGTGGCTTTCGAACTCTAAAAATCCACTCTAAACATCCACTTATACGCCATTCTTCAATTTTTTTTTATGTTTCAAGTATTACCAATTTTAAGTTTCGTCTCGAGTTTCAGTTTCACTGGACTTACAATTTTAGATAAAATCCGAACCACTATAATGTTCCTGGTTATTATAAAATATATAGTTGATAGTTTGTCCGATATTTATTGAAAGCCAGACACCTTACAGTTCGTCTTTCATCCGATATATATATATGCGCAATCTCTGTAATCGGCAGAAAGAAAACCGGCTTGGAAAAAGTCAAAGATATTAGGCGAATTTGAACTCGAGACCTCCAAGTTTGCAGCTCTTATACTACTTAAAGTATATAAAGTATATATAACCTATTAAAAAAAATTTCCGTGTTCCGAAATGCTGTGTATTTAAGAAATTATTTTCGACTTCCTGTTACAAAAAAGTTTAATAATATTATTTAATGCTATTATTTTGTTATTTAAATAAAAAGTGATAAAAAGAAGTACAGACATGTTTTTTGTTATGGCTGATAGAATTCTCTATGTTATGCATAGATGCCAGATTCCGGCCGCTTGGTAGCAGCGGTAGCATGGAGGGGATACGCACACAGCGTCATGCCGTGTACATGAGCGCACA
>QVNV01000806.1:0-24934 GCA_014825455.1 Pseudomyrmex pallidus | reverse complement strand
CGCGAAAACGTTTTCGCGCGCTATAAATTTTCCACATTGGAGTTTAACGAATGCAACATTTATAAAACTTGATTATTAAATTAAAAAAAAAAAAAAAAACAGTAACATTCTTTGTTTAGAAAATTTACGTAATTCGCGTAAGCGCGTTAGTTTCCAAAAACCGTTCTCTCTCGCCGGAGGAGTTTGAGAATACGCCGCGCTCGAGCTGCAAGTAACACATCACATGAAGAAGAAGTTTCTAGAATTACAGGTTTATCTGACAGCCAGTCCCTCAGTTTAAACAGTTTGAAATATGGTCGCGTACGCACGACGGCGGTATATATACATATATAAGAGCGCGAACAATCATTGCGAGCTCGTCGGAGGAGAAAATTGTGGGTATACACGCGTAATTTCGTATTTTCTCAGCTGATTAAAGAGGAACAGACTGCACGTGAATATACGAGCGTCGTTGTAAATGCCGGATATATAAAAACGTTATCCGCGCGCGTCTGCTCGTAAGTGTGTGCGCGCGTTTTTTTTTTCGTGACGCAACACACGTGTTCAGGTGGTTCGTGTCCACCGAACGAGATTCAATACAAAGAGAAAATTAAGAGTCGCCATTAACCCCAATCCTGTAAAACCCCTCGGGCATTGGTGTCCGAGAGATTCTTGAAAATGAAAAGATCTTATTTTCTTAGTGGAAGAAATTCTAAAAAATTTATCAAGACTAATGTTATTTCCTTAATATATAGGATGTCGAATAAAGTCCCGTGAATTTTTACAGAGTTTTTGCAACGTTTTAATCAATAAAAAACTCGCGCCAGACATAAATATCCAAGATTTACTGGAGGATACCTAAAAAAAAAAACCACGTTTGCAAGATTAGGGTTAACTCTTCGTGGACTGACTTTCAAAACAGCCTAGTTGGACTGACTGGATCTGTGAGACCCGCGCGATTTTAAAATCAAACATTTCCGCGAAAAATTCAATATTTTCTCAATTTTTTTGAATCGAAAGTTTGAACAATTCTGCGCCAATAAAAAAAAAACATTTCTAGTAGTTTCGAAGACAAACGTTAAAAAAAACCAATTTTTATTAGAGACGCCGATACGCAATTTTTGAACGGGTCTGGGAGACCCATGTCTGTCCGCGAAGAGTTAAATATGCTGCGATTCGCTTGTGCTCGCTCTAGCTAAAAAAAAAAAATTCTTTCGATTGATATAAAATTTCGATTTCCGTTTCTATTACAGTAACTTCTGTTGACCTAACTCTTGAATAAACATCGTCTGATTATTCGCACGATACTCGAAGATCGATCGCGTGACCCATCAAACATCGTCGGGACGGTCGTAACGACACATTATTAATCATCCATTCGCGTCATATCGTTCGTTGCGTCTAACGATCGACCGAGAAGTCCCGATTCATCGCTCGATAATCGTTACACACACAGACAATCCGCGCGAGTGTGTCTCTCCGGGAGAATTATGAATCGCGCCTGAGCAGCGATCTCGGAAGTGCGTCGCCGACATTTCGCTGTCGTGACATTTCGCAGCGCGCGAATCCGCGCGCGGCGGGGTTCAACGACACGCGCGCGCACGAGAACACAGCGCATTGTACTGTATAATAACATAATATTTCGCGACGCGCTCGAATGAATCGCGCGACTACGCGAGGTGAAACGATCGAGGGGGAGATCGTGGAAGGTGGAGGCGGTCACCATTGTTTATCGATGTACAATTCCGAGCTCTTCAAGACCGTGTGGACGAAAATCGGACGGATGTGCGGGTACATCACGTGCGCCAAATCCTACCTCTCAGGTTAGTAAACGCAGGAAACTGGTGAGAGAGAGACGAATTTTTTCGAAAAGTGTGTCTCACTGTTTCTCTCGACATTAGATGTGAACCACTTTCTCGATATTACAAGGTTCAAGATTCTCGATACCGTCTAAACTTGATAAAACAAAAACCAACCATGTAACTTGTATGATACTTCCCGATATTACAAGAGTTCACATTCTTGATACCGTAATTTGAGCTTCGTAAAAACTTAATTGTCTAACTTTCTTGCGTCATTAATAGCTTCTCAAGTGTTTTTGCTCTCTTTCTTTTTCTCTCTCTCTACGTCTCATACATGTTTTTATATTTTATCACGTTACGTGGAATCGCTTCGAAAGTAGTTTGTTGTAACTCGATCAATCGCGTATCGTCTCTAATTTTCCAGGTAATCTTTCATCTTCTTCGCACCGGCGAAAGTTACAAGGGTGCTTTTGTTGTATTTTATTTCAGTTAGATAAGCGAAGGTGCTGAGTGCGCGCCGCGCGAATTAATGCGTTCTGATAAAACGGATAATTATCTCGTGCTTACGTTCCCGTAATGTAGAACTTATACGAACTGTTAAACGTTAGCTCGATTTTCTCAGAGTCTTGCCTTATCTAATCTAGTGCGATTGTTGTCGTAGTATTATCGCCAGATGTTCAACATTTTTTTGTACAATATAACTAATCTTCAGAGAAAACTATGGAATCGCCACGTGTACGCATTTTCTAACTTCGTGGAAACGAAAAAGAAAAAAAGTAAAAAATAAAGACAATTACCCGCGCAAAGGTATATTACTTGAGACTTTTTTACTTCACGTATTTTTGTCGGTAATAACGTTGTTTTCCATCGAGAAAAGTTTCTTTAATTTCATTCAGAGAGAGAGAGATTGCCTCGCGCAAGCTTCTAATTCCGTAGAAATTTCGCGCGATCGTTCCTCCCCTTTCTCTTTCTCTCGGAAACACAGTGTTCTCGTTGTTGACAAGTAGTCATTGCGCAAATAAGCCGAGCGGTGAACCGCGTTTCTGTCAGTTTCTGTTTCCTCGGGAGGGAAGAGAGTGGTGGGCGGCTTTGCCTGTTTGTAGAAAGTAAGTGGAAAAACGAGTGAAAGCTTGGCTAATGCGGTGCTCCCTTCCCTTCGCGCAACGCGGGGAAAAACTCGTGTCGCGGTTGTATATTTCCTTCGATGTCGTTTGCGAGATCGAGAACAAGAAAAGGCGTGGCGGCGAGGCGATCGTTTCCCGACCGTCTTTTAGCAGCGATAGATCGTTCGCGGCAATGTTCGCTCACGATCAAGTACAGTGTGTGGAAATATCAAAGCGAATAATCTACACGCAATAACACATAATGTATAACGCGATGAGCCGCAATGTTAAATGTTAATGATAATAAACCGCATTAATTATGTAGTAAACTTCCTCGCATTAAATACATGTGCAAAGAAAGACGCGGTCTCTTGTATTTTCTTCGCAAAACGCGAGCCATCGATTATAGCGGAAAATAATTTAGCGATGGAAAAAAACAAACGATCGCGTTCCGAGCGTTGAAGATAATAGTAGGGTACGTTCGTCACAGAGAAGTAAAACCTTGGCTACAGCAAGCGGCGGCACGTCCGAATATAAAGAACTCTCGCAAAATCGATATTACTCGTCGGTTATATTATTCTCGAGCTTTGCGGTTTTTTCTAACCGTGTATATTGGCCGCAATCCGTCAATACGCTTCATACAGTTAGCCGGTAATAAATCAATATAAGCTACTCCGGGGCTACCTTCCTGCTGAGTAATGGGTCTGTTTTTCGTGCCAGACTTGTCATTTATTTGTGCATCTGTTATATACACTACACATTCAATTTGTGGAAATTGAATTGGCGATATATATATGTAATACATATATACACACATATGTGTGTGTGTATTATTTATATATTATTATTATATATTATATATTTATATGTTATATATTAAACATATGCACTTACTGACAAAAGTTAAGAAACAAAGCAGCATTTTTTTAACATTAAATCGCTGACCAATAGGACGCCGCACATTATTTCTGGAGTAATTTCTGAATAAATTGAATTTACTTTTATAGCGTTTCACAGAATTTTAGTAATATATATATATTAGCACACCAAAGTTTTTAAATAACTTTGTTTCTTAACTTTTGTCAGTAAGTGTACATATCCATTTAGTGTATTGCTTACACATAAAACACAGAATAATGGACTTTAGAAGATTGCGTTAAACACAAAGAAGATTACGTACTAAAGAAATTATATAAAAATGTCATTCTCTTTTTTCATGTTATATACTTTTTTAAATTTCTTTCTCAAGAAAATATTTTTTAAATGAAATAGGACTTTGACAACCATACGTGCGAGAATATAGTTTTAACGTGTGAATTAATACACGTAAAAAATTCGAATTGAATAACAATTCACCTTAATGACCGAATTGGAAAGGCGGAAGAATCAGATTTCTTAACCCTCTATTGTATTCCGTTCCCGATTGGGAACTTAATTTAAAATGTTCTATAGTTTAATGACTTAAGAACACTGAAAATTGTGAGTATGTTGGGTTTCCAAGTGGGAACGTTGCACTTATGAATAGCACGGATAGATGTCAGCAATTGTTCAGCATATTGGTTAACTGACATTTCGATAGTGGTTAAAATAAAAAAATAAAATTCATGCAATAAAGGGTTAAAGTTCATTAGAGGATTAAATGGGTAATTTATACACGTAATATATGTGATGCAAAGCAGCGTCTTATATGAATTTTAGAATCGTTATTCAATTCGAATTTTCTATGTGTATTAATTTACACGTTAAAAAAAAAAAAAAAATTATATTCTCGCACGTACATCAAACATATGGCCGTCAAAATCTGATTTCTTGATTGAGTTCGAACATATTTGTTACAAAATATCTTGTCTACGTTTTTAAAATTTATTATTTGTTGCGCTTAATGATGTTCGTGTATAAAAAATTGCGTAATACGGAGAGACAGCTGGTTCCTTCGGTTTCTACCCCATTGCACCTGTTTAAAAAAAAAAAAAAAAAAAAAAAAAAAAATCCGATTACATCTTGCAATAGCGTGCAATTGCGTTGCGCAAAGCAGTGTTTTGCAATTGTAATTCGTGGACTTGGCTACCTCAGGCCACGTAGATTGAATGTTTATACTCGTCGCCGATATAGCGACGACGCGATTCTAAGATCGGAGCTCGATGCGAGAGCATTGTTAAAGAAAAAAGGCAATTAACAAAGCGGCGACGTAAGTACACGGAGATGCACTTTCACTCTTTGCCGATAATGAGCTTTTCGTGTTCGATCTTTGTCTGTTCGAAAAGCACGCGTTTTCTTCATCTTGCACGACATATACGAAGGTTGTTGCACCGCTCGATACTTGAACAAGACCTTCGTCGAGTATCGACAGTTCGTCACCGAAATCGATCCAAGACCAAAAAAAAAAGATAAGGGTGTTCGTCCGTTAAGATGTTTTCAATATTATTAACAGCGGAGAAAGACACGTACCGCGAGTCGAATTGTAAAAAGTTCAAACAAAAGAACAATTCTCGGACGAGAGTGAAAGTGGAGACGTAACGTTGCCGCGAGTCACGGTTAACGTCCACATAGAAACACGCGCCGTGTACATGCACAACCGTGTTTCGTTGAAAAGGTTCTTCTATTGTCACATCGCGCTGTGTGGTCGTTAATTTTCGCTCTGCAGCGCGTACTTCCGCCTAAATATTGTTCTTTGACGGAAGTCGCGATGACGCGCGATAATAAATAATATCCTTTTTTAAAAAGCTGTCGATCCGCAGCGCAAAAAAAAAGTGAAGTGAAAAATATATATCCGCAATATATAAAAATAACTCGAGCTTATAAATACCACGCGGACTTTTATTATAAAAAAAAAAAAAAAAAAAAAAAAGATATGACGAATAGAAATTGCGTCGTTTATAAATCCACTCTCGTTGTCGCTCTTTTGCGTCACTCGCGTTTTAAATTTAGAAACCCCGGGGGGATGAAAGACGCGCTAATGAATCAGAGCCGGTGTACACCGGCGCGTGTGTGCATTATAATTAGTAATATATTGATAAAAAAAAGAGGCGAGAGAGAGGGAGAGAGAGCAAGTTCGTTCGTATTTCTCGCGGCGTGTTTCAAACAAAAAGCTGTCTCGTGCCAACGATCTAATCGGAAACGAAAGTATCGGCACGTCGGAATTGATACGTGGCGTCCCGCGCATTCCGATGACGGATCGGCAGCAAATCCATGTGACCCAGTAGTAAACCCAGGTAGTACACATGTTCGCGCGCAGTTGCATACATCACACATATCTGCATACACACACGCGGGCACGTAGTATGCGATACATCGCGGGAACCCGACCACGCATTTCGAGAAACTGGGTTAGACACGGCGGGTTCGGCGAGCGAAAGAGCCCTCGACCTAGAACTCTTTTCCTTTTCGGCACTTCCGGTTTGTCATCCTTATACGATCGATGCCGCTTGTCGCCGGTTCGCGTGCGCGCGCGCGCGATCTTGACCGAAATCCGCGGTCGCGCGATTCACACCGTGACGAAATTCATCACGACATTAGCGAGAAAACGTGCAATTGTTTGACGTAATTGAAGCTTTAACGAGATTTTATTTTCGTCTAAAAACTTTATTTGTGACCGTGTCACGTTTGTTTTTCACGGCACGTGTTGAGATATTAATTTTTTTCGCTTAATTTGATTATTATTTCACAAGTTTTATTACGTGGGCTTTTTAATACGCGAGATAAATAAATGTACGGATTTAATAATGTAATGCGTGCAAATACGAGCTCGCGGAATCGCATTTTATTTCGATATCGCAATCTCTTTCTCGCTTATTATTGCGAAACTGCAAAACGTCGTATTTCTTTCATACGAATAAAAAAAAAAAAAAATTGAACAAGACCGAGAGTCGAACGAATTAACTCGAATGGTCGATAGGTACGCGCGCGTAGATTATTCTTTGTTCTTGCAAATGCAATTCCAAAAGGATATTCGACGACAAAGCGAACTTCTGTAAAAAAAATAAACGCATAAATATGCAAGCCGTCGCGATGAAACGTCGTTTAAACGTTTTGCGCGCGGATGTTCCCGGCGCGGGTAAAAAAGAAAAACCACGGTAAACCTGTATAAGTCGTTTTTTGCGTTTGTGACGCTTTCAAAGAGTCACGGCGACTCACGGAATCATGGCTCGCGAATGAGATACGCCCACGTGCCTCCTAAAAGATTCATTGTCGCGCACACGGTGACGTAAGTACACTTTGACGTCGCCGCGCTTCTGTCAACTGTAAAAGCACGTGAGCCGCTAAAGCACACAGAACCGCACAGGTATGTGTAAATTCTCCTGAATGTGATGTGCATCACAAAGTTTCGCGTCTTATGTCAATACCGAGAAGTGTTGGCGAAGCGCGCCTCCCCCTCTCTCCCCTTTTGCTCTGTAACGTGTCATTTGATAGACGAGACCTCGAAAATTTACATGTACAACCCCCTTTGTTCTCTTCTAGAAATTCGTGGTCTCTCGAGGGCTTGGTTTCTCGAGCGGAGATGTAGATTTGTTCTTCGAGTTTTTTTTTTTAGTTTTTCGGTTGTTTTTTCATCGATTTTATCTCAAGTTAAATAAACGATTTGACGTTTCTCAAATATTCGATGGCGAATCCGAATTTTTGATCTGCAGTTTGTTTCTCCAACATCGTTACGCGAATCATCGTAGCGCGAATCGCTTTTTCTTCATCCAACACCGTTCAAGGGGTGGTTTCTAGCGCGCCCGCGGAAATCTTATTTTCCGATCTTAAATCTTTGTCCAAACCGCGGCACGAGCGTCCGGATTATCGCGCTCCGCGTATTCTGGCGTTGGAGAACGCTCTCATCCTGTCTGGCAGGATGCCCGTCGTTATGCGGATTGCTGAGTTCACCCGGAGCTCTCGCCAGCGGGAGCTGCCGAGACTCTGTGAAGGAGAAAGAGAGAAAGAGAGAAAGAGAGAAAGAGAGAGAGAGAGAGAGAGAGAGAGAGAGAGAGAGGAGAGAAATCGGGGACGAGGTCGCAAAATCGTAACTGCCCCCTCGTTTTCCGCCCCGGCGATTCCCAGTTTTGGTTCGTTTGGGGTGTGGTGATTTGTTTTAATTGCCGCGATTATTAGCGAGCGTTGTGTTTATAGACGCAATACGAGTGTACGTTATTCGGTTTCCCTAAAAAAAAGAAATAACGATTCACTGTGAATCTATTTTCTCTATAAAAATTCTTTGAAGTAATATTAAATTATTAAAAAAAAAGAAATAACGGGAGAGAGAAATTGAAGAAATAAGTTCGTGCATTTCGTGTTTGGAGAAAATATTTCGGTGTCGTTCGAATCAACTAGATACAGTTTCGTCCAATTTGTCTCTCTCTCCCTCGTTGAGAGAGAATTCGCGATAGATAATTAAATTGTCTGCAAAACCACTTTATATACACATCGCGCGCTATTTGCTCCGTTCTGCGATGCGCGAACCGCAATTTTTCCGACAACAACCTTTTTAATAAGTCAACGATGCGTTCACGAAATAACGATTTTTACAACCGAGCCGATTTATTGTGTTCACTGGGGTAGGAGAAGCGTACGCGCCACGATCGGCGTGTGAAAAATAATTGCGAACGATATATTTGCGCGTGTGTACAGCGCAAAGAGAGTTCCAAAAAAAAAAATAGAACTCGTCTACGTCGATAAATACACGTAATTATCGATCGCGCGTTTTGGAGCACAGTAAATTCCATAGTGCCGCTTGCTCAATTTGTCACTCGCGAACTTTCGTCGTCGGATAAATTTTGTTTTGTGGTCGTAATACGATCTGCTGCAAAATCAACATTGCGATGTTCGCACGCGTGTATGTGCGTGTGTGTGTGAGAGAGAAAAAAAGCAGCAGAGTATCTTTCACGGTTATTTTTCCGACGAAATAGAATCGTCCGGCGTTTTTCCCGGACTTCTGGTTTTCGAGTGGTTTATACAGACGCGTGGTTTACACACACACGTGTGTTTGTGTCTTACATTATTTCGCGGGTCCCCACAATATAAGCGCAATTCGACGAAGGGAATAAACGATGAGGGAACTTCCGTGGGTCTCGTGTTTGGCAAACACAAGCAGGTGGAGACGCACCGTTAACATATACTGTTAATTGCGCAAAGGTTGGCCGCTCGAATTTAACAATTTGCAAATGAAGAAAGATAATATAGATAAGATAGATACAGTAGTGGGAGAAAGAGAAAAAAACAAGATATAGATTCAAAAAAGAGAAAGAAATCAAAAACGTTTTTGATATTTGCACGGGATGTGAATTGGAGAAAGCAATTGTTTATCGAAATGCTGTATGTTAAAAAACTGTTCAAGTATTTATTACATAATCCACAAAATCCGCGTTCAACAAATATTTCGTCTACACGCATTATTTCTCGTTGTTCGAGAGTGCAGAGAAATGTTTCGGCGCAATACAAAAGTTAATCTTTCGTGAACAGACTCGAAAAACGCCTACTAGTTGGACCGACTGGGTCCGTGAGACCCACGCGACTTTACTAGAATCGAATATTTCCGCGAAAAATCAATATTTCTTCAATTTTTTTGAATCGAAAGTTCGAGCAATTCAGCGTCGATAAAAAAAATTGAAAAAATTTCTAGTATTTTCGAAGATGTAAGCGTTTAAAGAAAAAACTGATTTCTACTAGAGACACTGGTTTTGAGTGTCTCGGAGACCTAGTCTATCCATGAAGGGTTAATCGTGCGTCGAGGACTGTGTCAAACTTCGCCCACGTCTCCTCTTGGCTAACGGACTCACCGAATTACCCGAACTGCCGGATGCATCGTCGCACTTACGTGTCCGTACTTTCCGGCGCATGTGGTGGCGCGTCTAAGCTTTTCGCGAATACCGAGTGGGACGACGGAAATCTGGAACAAAAGGGACGAAGTGAGCGAACGCGCAACGTACGAGCCGCGTCTCGGCTCTTACTCCCTCTCGCTCTTGCTCGCTGTCTTCTCCGCTTTTCCTTCTCGCTCTTTCTCTCCGAGTTATCCGTCCACGCTCTCTCGTCTGCTCTTCTCGCGAATCTAGGCTGTTACCGTGGCAACACAAGTGCGGGACACCGAGTCTACCGAAGGCCACCGGAAGAATGGAGAGGGATGGGGTAGAAAGAAACTTCCCTTCTCCTCTCTCGCCCTTTCGTCGGCTTTTTCTCGTCGGCCTTCTCCAGCCGTCTATTCCTCTTTCTCTTTCTCTCTCTCGTCCACCTTGTTCTGCTCCTCGCACCGATCAGATGTTCGAAAAATCAATAAAACTCTCTCCCTGCCGACTCTCTTGTTCCTCCGTCTTCTCTTTCTTCTACACTCGATTGTTTCTCTCTTTGTCTTTCTTTTAGCTGCTTCTTCTCTCAGGCTTGACATTTTGTTTGCGTCACACGGAGGAGAGCTCCACTACAATGAGAGGAGGGAATCGCGTCGCGCCACGAAGGGAGGGGAGGTAGGATGACTCAGGGGGTTGACATGCACACGTGGTACGTCTCGTCTCGTCTACCCCGAGTAACCTACACAGCTGATCGCGCGAGCATGTAACACTTCGTGCGTCTCTCGAGCTGCTCCTGCGCGTCGTCGCTCCACCGACGTCCCGAGGAGCATCGATCCTCTCGGTCGAAACCTTTTAACTCGAGGGATGTATACGCTTCAAGAGCTGTCCACGAAAATGTAACAAACAGATTATCCCTCCCCCCTTCTCCTTGTTTTTTTGGAATATTGAGTTGCGAGATGATACACGCGTAAGTACTTCGTGATGGATGGCACTCCACGGAAAATGGGGGAAAGACCTTTTTTTCTGAATTAAAGTAAATTTTATTTTTCTTTTTTTTTTTTTTTTTATTCAAAACGGAGAGAGACATTCTACATCTTATTTTCTCAAGCGCATATTTTATTTAGTTTTGAAACGCGGGGACAAGTCACTTCGATATATCGCGACAGTATCAAATGGCTAGAATTACACTCGACATTTTGATAAGACAGTCAACTTAAACAGTTCAGAAGTTCAAGTATACAGCAAGTGTGTCTTTCGTCTTTCCCTCTCTCTCTCTCTTTCTCCCGTGCGATATAATGCTACTTGTTCTACTTCGCAGTCCAACCGCTGAATTATTTCAGGAACTGGATTCCTCTTCTGTGAATAGCGCGTTTCTAGCGTGCGGGAGCGCAGCTTAGAAAGCGAATTGGATCGAAGATAAAAATCATATGCGTCCGGAAAAAGAAAGGAAGAAAAACCAAAAACTGTATCGCGGCGCGCATAAAAGTGTCCGTTTTCTAGTGAAATCGGAGATAATTAAAAGAACCAATTGAAAAAGTGAATGGAAGCAAACTCAATGAGAGTTTTATCTTCAGATCCGGCTCGTCTTCCGCGATGCTATTCACCCGCGAGCCGCGTCGTACGTAAAATAAGCACGATTCCTCGCGATAAGAGAGAGGACCCGCGCGCGCGCATATGTGCAGTTAAATCGCGTGTGGAACCGCGTTGAATATCGTGACTAGCTAGAAAGAAACTCGTTACGTTTTCCCCGCACGTTCCCGTCTTCGGGAACAAATAGCGCTCTTCGCGATACTTCAGCTCTCGGCGGTTCCGTAGCGGTTGTTCTGGCGGACCGGTGCGCTTAAAATTCCCACGGCCAGCAGCGGCAATGGGAAAGAAGAAGCCGCTCGACAATAACCATTTTCGCGAGATAATAGATGATAGATGTCGGAATGGACGATAAGAGAGAAAGAGAGAGAGTGTGTGTGTGGTCGCGCGTTATTTATTTCACGCGGCGACATTTTTCGGCATAGATTTTTTTTCTCTTACGAAAAAAAAAAAACAGTCGAGACACCGTAATAGAATTTTCCCGAAATGATCGAGCGCTGCAAAGTCGCTCGCGAATAAAACTCGGTTAGACGCGTACGAATAATGAAACAACGCTATATTCATTACTTAACTCGCGAAATGAGTTTCTTGTCGCAAACAAAAAAAATGTTAACGCAAAGCCTGATTGCTGAAATTTAGAAAGTTGTGATAAATGGTGTACCACTTTTCTTCCGAATGTGTTTGGGTATAAGTTTCACGGGTCGGAAGCAAGAATTATGCTAATTATGCAAAATGGCTGGGAATTAACGTTCTCGAAGTTCTCGTTTATGTGAAGTTGGAGAAGCGCTGAGAGACGTCTGAAAATATGCGAGTAATTTTTTTGGTTTTTTTTTTTTTGGATGAAGTGAGAGATTTTTCCATTGTGAGATTCAGTCGGACGCGTTTTATATTTGTGCACGTTTACTTGCGCACATATTTCATCATAGGCGCTTTGAATTCTGTTATTCCCGGGTCGAGTCTTCCTTTCACTCGACGATTTTGTGCGATCAAGACGATGTAATTCCATTCCATTAATTAAATTACTAGCTATCTTCTGTCATATTAACCGCTATTACGACGATGACTTGCGTTATCAACATGATCGATTCCATTACCTAATTTCAACTTGCGGCACATAATAACGCAAACAACTATACGTGCAAATATTTTAATTTAGTTAATTAATTTTTATTTTTGCTTCTTATCTTGAAACAATTTACGTTATCTCTAAATAGCAAAATTGCACTTAATTGATAATTTATGTAGTCATTAAGATAATTTAATAATCTTTAGGGAAAATTTTCGATCATTCACGATAAATTTTGACACTTGGGAAAAAAAATGCAACTTAACTATTTAATTATTTTAATTACTAGTTAATGTATTTTAGTATTATTATTTTAATTCGTTTTTTAATCATTTTCTTTACACATCGAGAAAAACAATTTGTTGAAAAACGCATAACGTGTTTCGTCCAACTAAAATACTTTGTTAGTCTCACACGTTCTTTAGTGCTTTACGTCTGATACGTTCAACTAATTAATACGATGACAAAATAATTTTCACCATTGTTACAACAAACCACTATTTGAACCAACAAAGTTGAATTTTTGTCGTATTTAACTCAAACTTGTTCGGTTTAAAAAATACATAACATTTATCGATTTTTACCAGGCCATTATTTAATCGGTTCAATACTTGAAATTAAATAAATATATTACCTGAAAACAAATAAAAATGCTTACTAGTATTTCGAACAAAATAATTTGATTGAGTTTGGTTTTCAGTTCTTGATTACAAAATTTGAATGGTTGACATGAATGAACTATATCTTTTTTAATGCAACTAATTGTAAGCATGCGGTCAAAGTATCACCATAAATATTTTGAAGCATATGTCTTCTTCACTTAACAAAGGATAAAGACAGAACAATGTCTCGAAACGTTTGTGATGAGACTTTGACCGCATTCTAAATAATTGCTCTCATCATTAGATAACAAACTATACAAATGGAATTCGTACAATAAATGTTTTTCTATGACACTTTGGAACGGATAAGGCTTCTGTAGTATCAAACCAGAGAAAAAATATATTCGGTCAATGCCGATGTTTTATGCGAAACATATATTTTATTTATTTAACATGTAAATTGTTACATGTTGAATAATTCAAACTGATAATTTTTTTAGTGCAGTATGTTAAATAAATTTTTATCTGAAAGGAGTTTGGTTTCTAAGAATATAACGTATGTATTGTTCATTGTGTTGTAATACACTTTGATAAAAAACAAGAAGTGAGTCTCACCATCTCCCACGGAAATGCGGATTTGCTCGGCTTACGTGATAAGTGCTTTAGTTTTATCTCTCTTGCATCTTCGAATAAGACTAAGCATTCGAGCGAATAATAGATATCTCGATATCTCAGGCGCGTCTTTGTTTCGCTGATAAAATTATCCATTCGCTTATCTTTTAATTAAAGTGACATGTTTTAACGTACTTTTGTTCTTTGTGTGTTGCAGGTTAGTATATCATTGCCGGCAGTTCTTCAGAAAATAATGGGTATTTATAAATATTGGTAAAAATAAGTAGTCGGATTTTTTTTTTCAACTATTTATTTCCAACAAATAGGTGGAAATTATTTTCCAACTAATCTAACCTTTGTTAATTATAATTTTTAGTAGGTTACAGCGTCAACAGTATTTTGTCTCAACCATATTAACACATTGACGTACACTTTTTTTTAATATTTTACTTGGTAAGATCGTTGTTGTTGTTCTTTTTAGCAAAAATATAAATAGCCCGTCAGCATGTAAACAAAAATTTGACGACTATAGCCATTAATTGCGTGTTACAACACATATTTTGCGCTGAAATTTTACTGTATTCTTTTCTCTCTCTCTCTCTCTCTGAAGAAAACTGTAAACGTTGATGTTTTTTTTTATCGGAGAGTTACGCATTTGAATCTTTCATAGTTGACGAGATTCGATTACGTGAGCGCGACATAAAAGTTGAAACCATCCGCAAAGTTGTCGTCGAACGGCGACGTTTTATTACGCGCAACAGAGCGTCTTACATCATTAACACGGCAATCCCTTTACGGTCGGTCACTTCGCGCGGTTTTTACATTCGGTAAACGTGCGCGACAAACGATTAGTTTCGGATAACGTTTGTTAGAGTAACACTCGAGGCGAGTAATGCTCGAACGAAACCGAGGATCTAATGTACAAAAGCGATAAATTCGTCTCACGAGATTTTTCTCAAAAAATACAAAAAAACATCACAACTTGTTGATTTATTGTAGAAGACCTTTCAGATTATTAATTTTTTGAAGAGAGAGAAAAAAGAGAGATATAAAACCTCGATCAAATTGCACTCTTCAATTGCGACATATTGCTCACTTTCTACAACCTCTTGAGGTTCACGTCTAAAAACGCGACTTTCATCTCGGCGCCGCTTTTTCTCGCCGCTCGGCGCGTTCCGAAACTATCAATTTCGATTTCCACCTTGTTTGTTACTTTTCACAGTTCGCGTTCATCCTCAATTAGAGAACGGTACTTTTAAACGGGTCAATGCGTCCATTCGAGATCGTCAAGCGTTGTTCGAGAAACAAAAGGGGCTCAAGAGTTTTCACGTTTTTGCATCAATATTTCTGAAATTACGTTCGCGCCGAGCGAACGTGAATTAACTTTTTTATTTTCTCCCGGAATACTCGAACTTATTTCTGGATATTCGAGGTGCTTTTACGCGTTTACGCGCGAGTTTTCCGCGAACTACGTAGAGAGAAATTTTTCTTAATGAGTGATGGGGGCAGAGAAAGAAAGAGAGAGAGAGAGTTTCACAGGCTTTTGATTTACAAAAGTGACGAAAACTAAAGACCTGAAACTAAAAAAATAAAACAGAATCATTTAATTCTTTCATTTTTTAACTGTAGATAGAAAAAAAAACGTAATTTGGAGTTTGCATATATTCGACGTTGAAATTTAATGAAACGGGTCAATCAAATATTTACCCGGGAAAGATGGACACTGAAAGTGGGTCAAATAACGACGCGGAAAGCTGGAAGAGACGTTCCGCGGAATAAAACGTTGAGATTTTATTTGCTCTTTTCACCGTCACATTTCCTCTTTATAACAAAAGACATCTCGAGCCGTTACGATTGGAACGAACGCGCGCTACTATTCTCTGTAAAAACTCGCGAAGAACTGATAACATTGGCGATGTGATGTTTAAACAGTTGATGGGGGCGATTTCACGGACTTCCGGATTTACCGTCAACATGAAAACGCGAGTTAATTGTTCGTCTTTTCCGCGCTTTTAGAGTTTCCCGAAAAAAACGCTACACACAAGAAAATCTATTAAATGAGTTTAACGAACCGGTAAAACCAGATCTCATTAGGTTAGGTTAACGATCGTTCGTTAAAAATATTTCGCTTAATTATTTCAACTTAGTACAGCTTTATTACAACCAGTTGTGCTGCCGTGAAATTAGAGAACGAGCGGAAGCGGCGCGCGCACAAAAGTTAAAAAAAAAAAAAAAAAAAAAAAAAAAAAAAAAACAGACTGAACCGAGGTCGAAAAGTATTCGGACCGTAAGTATCAATTGAACCAATTGCGATCGGACAGGTGGTCAGTAATCCCGATCAGGTGGAAGCGCGTCGACATTACCGATGTCCGGAAATACATACGGGTCGGAATCCCCTTTCTATTCATTACGTTCGGTGGGCAAACAGCTCATTACGGTCGGGAGTAATACGCGGTAATATCGCGAATATGGCTTACTCGACACGTTAAACGTCGCACCATTCAGATTTGGATGGTGTGACTTCCCATCGCTCATTTATAGGTGACGATTTTACTCATTCAAGTAAAACAAATTTTACGGAGAATTTACAAGATTATTTGATAGTAACATTTTAATCCTTCGTGGTAAGACCACGCGACTTTATTGTAAGATTGTGACTGTCTCCGCGAAAAATCAATATTTTTTCAATTTATTTTTTAAAAGTTGGAACTATTCTGCGTCAATAAAAAAAAAAAAAAAAAAAACAAATTGAAAAACTCCAGTAGTTTCTTGGTCAGATCTGAGTCTCTAAGATCCTTTTCACATTTCACATTTAAATATTCGCAAAGCTATTGAATGAATGACGCTGTCAACAACCTGTACCGTTGTCTAATGCCCTAAAGTTTTTTTTTTTTCAGGACCTTTAGATGTCGCGCTAATTTCTTACTTTAATTTCAATTTTCTGTCAAAGCATTTGAGCCTGATCAAATTTTTTTACTTGGGCACCTAATTAGCATTTAACTTTTATATAAGTGCGAATGTGGTTTTGTTTCATGAAGAGGGGGAGGGGGCTGACTTAATATAGGCGAGCGCAGCAACGCAGCCGAGCGGTGCTTATTTAAAAGTGCTTATTTTAACAAGCGTTGTGGCCGGAACTTTCTTTCCTTTCGATCTTAAACTACTTGAGTAATTACGCAATATGTTGAGCTCAATTTTTTGACTCCGCGCGTTTATATATAATTCTATAAACTCCAATTATTATTACATACAGTTTTTGCCGAGCGGATATATCCGCCATTAGGCCACAGCGAACGTATCAGTCTGAGCGGATGCATTCGCCTTCAGGCCGTACCGACAGTTTTCGCTGGACGGATATATCCGCCCACAGTACTCTAAGATCAAACGGATTATTTGGATTAACGTTAGCTACCTGCGCTCGCGCGTAACGAGTCATCGAACGCACGTTATACGCGTATTTATTAAACGTGTCTTGCATTAAATCCGAGTAAACGCACGCTGCCTCCCCCTAATAAAGAATGATGTTGCCCGTCCGCGCGCGAGATTCTCGTTTAAGGGGGACATTAAAGCGAGATTCCCATCGGATCGGAAGCGATCTCTCTCGCATCCGCAATTACGACGCAATTATGCGCCTCTGGTCCCATTATCAGTGTCTGCGCCGTGTTCTGTCCGCTTATACGCCGGAATGTCGGATTGTGTATTCCGAGCCGAGTAGCAGTTGGCTGTTCATTTCTGAGCGTTTATTCGGATTTTCTTCTCCCGTAACAAGTCTTTTCCGCGACTCGAGCTTTCAAGAGAAAAACGTCGAGCTATCGTCGCAAATTTTTTTTTTTTTTTTTTTTTTTTTTTTTAAATGAATGTATTATCTACTTTTAATTCCTATTTCTTTAATTTCTTTGGGAAACTGCCGAAGATTCTAGGCCTTTATATTACTTATTTATATATTTTTGAATAGTTTTGTATCTTTTTGTTCAACGTATGTTTTCCTATTCTTTCATTTTCATTTTTTTATTGCTTGGTTTCTATATGGGACGGGAGTAAATTGGGTATTTCACATATTCGTGATGCAAACAAGCATCCTATGTGAATTTTCGAATTAATTAATGTAAGACATGTGTTAATGACAAATCGAGAGGAGGAAATCTTTTATTGATCTCGGCAAAGTTACATTAGAGGTTGACGCAACGCGCTCTACTCGAGGTCCGTCGTCTACGTTCAACTAGAACTACTCTACAAAAAAGAAACTAAGAAGGTGCAAAAACTAAACGCGCGTTTCTCGAAAGAGTTGCATTTTTTATATACATGTGTACTTTACATTTTATTGCGATATTGTTCTTTCGCCTGTACCACACACGTGGCGAATTTCTAGCTACGTAGTTTCCCAAAAATATATAAATAATTAATGTAAAGGCCTAGAATCTTCGCCAGTGGGAAACAGTTTCTTTGGGAAACTGCCGAAGATTCTGAGCCTTTACTTATATTTATACATTAAAATGTAGTTTAAGACGTTTCGATCGCAGTTTATTATGTTGATCATCTTCGGTAACTGAGCAATAAAAAATGAAAATGTGAAAGATTAGGAAAACAAATTCGTTGAACAAAAAGATACAAAACTATTCAAAAATATAAATAAGTAGTCCTTTCATTTTTATTTTTTATTGCTCAGTTACCGAAGATGATCAACATAATAAACTGTGATCGTGAAACGTCTTAAACTACATTTTAAAGTATTGCTGCCTTTATTGCAACCGTTGGGCTCTTTCTCTGACTTGCTTTCACCAAGCCGTTTTACTGAAACTATATGTTTTCGAATTAAATTTAATTCGAATTTTGATGTGTAATAATTTACGATTTAAAGAAGTTAGAAAATATGTTTATAATTGCACCAACATATAGGCTCGTATTGATCTTAATTCTTAGTTTGAATGTGTTATCTGTTTCGATAATTTTGTATTATCTATTTATCATAATTTTGGCGTAAAAATAAGAATTCACGTGAAATTCTTATTCTTGCAATCTCACGGAGTGGTCATCGTGTCGACGGGACGAAAGTTAATCAACAGTTCGGCGTCTAAAAGGGTCAAATTGCAGGCAAAGGAGTATATCCGGCTCTTTGGCAAATCCGGTACATCGGGAAAGCAGGCACTGGGGAACGGAGATATCCTCTCTCGGGATCGGTAACTTGCTCGCGCGCGTGGCGTAGCACGTGAATGTAGGTTAGAATGCGGTAGAGGGTAAACCAAGCCGCGACGAGCACAAGCACCAAGAGCGGACAAGCAAGCAAGCAAGCAAGCAAGCAGCTGACGCGGTGGAATCAATATTCTCACGTGTACGCGTATATAGCGCACGCACGGGCCGACCCGGCGCTCGCAAACGATATACGAACGAATGACGACCCGGGGAAAAGGTGGATCCGGATCATTAGCGGCGATGGTGGATCATCGACCGAGAATAATCCGGAGTATTTGCGACCTCGCACGTCACGTAGTTTTCGAGATGACAATCGGCACATGTACAATTTCCGTGATTGCGTAATGGGTGAAAATGCGTGGTAATTACTCGTCGCAAAATCGCCGCATTAATGAAATCGTCGCGCGTGTGTAATTGGCGAAACTGTGATGTACCTTTACATT
This sequence comes from Pseudomyrmex pallidus, assembly GCA_014825455.1. Classification (NCBI taxonomy): domain Eukaryota; kingdom Metazoa; phylum Arthropoda; class Insecta; order Hymenoptera; family Formicidae; genus Pseudomyrmex; species Pseudomyrmex pallidus. Next base: position 5,795 of record QVNV01000806.1, on the reverse strand, counting down.
TTACGTATATAATTGCATTGAAATCTCTAATCTTGGTTGAAATTCAAAAGTAATTTCGCTTCACGAAATTAATTAATCTATCGAAAATGAGAGGGGGAAAATTAATAGATTCAATTAAGATTTTTTAATTAGTTTTTAGAAAATATGTTGAACTGTTTTTGTAAAATTAGTAGTAAAAAAAAAACAATTAACGCAGTTTTGAATGCAGTGTGTAAATGCAATTATTCGCGCTAGCGAATTTAAATCTAAATTCACACTTACGCGTGAGAAAAAAAAAAACAAAATATATGATTCGAGCGCATATGTTGAGATAAAATAATCTCGAGCAGATTTAAGCGGACAATTTTTATCTATTTGCCGCTCAATATCGACGGAAATCAAACACACTCGCGGCGATAAACGATTTATCACAATTTTTTTTTCTACCGTAAAATACACTCTCTTTGTCCATTGAAATACGTCGCGTTCAATATTGACCACATGGCCGTCGCGGGCAATGACAAGATAAAGAATATTTTTTTTTTGCACCCCGTGCACAGTCGGCTCGCAGATAAAACCAAATCTATTTCCTTCGCACCGTTTGCGTTTTATCATTTCTCTGAAATTAAAACCCGTTTGTTCCGAACACATCGGCGGTGAAACGCGAGAGGGCAAAGAGAGCCATCTACAATAATATCCGTCTCGATGCTCTATTAGAACGCTTTCCTTTCCCATGCGCGACTCTTGCGCAAACACATAATGGCATAATTAATCTTGGAATTGCGCGGTTGCGCAATAAAGATCGAGAATTTAATTTTAAAATCCGATCCAGTCGCGCGTTCCTTTTGCGCAAATAACATATAGGAGCGATGAATAAACTCCGCGTTGCAACGCGCGCAATCAATCCGATTACTCTTTCACGGCGTGAGATACATTTGCCTATCTCCATACCATCTATTATACGGTCTGTATATACATATGTACCTATATACCGCGGCATCTCTCTCAGGCCTCGCGTTAAGTTGGAAACGACTGATCGATAAATTGCCGCGGCGCACCCGCCTGCCATCGGTGTCGCTAATTTTTTTAGAAAGCGAGACAGACAGACAGACAGACGGACAGACGGACGAACGAACGGACCCTTCACGTTTGACCCCCTTCGCGCATTTGTTAACGGCGCATTCACTCGATATCCGCGCGCATTCGAGTTCTCCCGCGATAAATCACGCCTCGAGACCGACCGATCGACCGTGTGTGCCGGATCCGCGCGCGCGCTTACTTTCAAATATCTCGGCGTGAAGCCCCGCGAGAAGAGAAAGAGCGACGCGGGGTCGGACACCGCGCGAGGGGAACTCGCCTTGACGGAAGAAGAAAGCAAAGCGGTCGGTCGGTGACGCGTCGTTGCTGCTGGACTCCTGGAGCTGGATGCGCGTTATCGGTTCGAGCGTGTGCCCCGTATAGGTGTCTGTCCGTATGCACGCGAGTTTGCTATTGGACCGTGACCGACGCGAGTGGGGAACGAAAGTGAGACGCGATTGGCGGCGCGCGTCGGCGCCGGCGGAAAAGGTCGCCAAGCGAGAGACCAGATCCCGCATCGACGCTCAGATGCCTGAAGACCGCGCACCCTGTTGTGTCTTCGTTCCGCGCGCGCGCGCGCGTTATTACCTTGCCAGCGTGTCGAAAGAACATACGTACGCGTAGCGTTTAAAGAGACACTTGCGTGTGACTGTTGTGGTCAAGTTGACAAATCGGAGCCGAACGAGATTTTTGTGAACGACACGTGCGACGACACTGGTGAAGCTTCCAGAAAACGTGCTGTGTTTTGTTGTCGAAGGGTGGCGGACGGAGAGAGACAGAGAAAAACAGAGAGAAGCAGTAAGTTGCGCGCGCGACAGACAGCGATCAGGTGACAGAATCCGTTTTTGCTCTCGGGCTTCTTCGTTACCCCTCGGGGAATAACCTCCCTCTTCGACGAGCGCGCCGAAGGAATCGAAATAGTTGCCGCTCGGCGCTCGCGTGGCGCGTTTCTTCTTGTGCGCGCGCGAAGACTAGCTCTCGCGTTTCGGAGCGCGTTTACGTTTTAGACACCGTCATTTAACGTAGAATTTTATTTTTATCGCGTTTATCCTTCGCGCGAGGTGAAGCAACTCTTCGAACAGAGAGACAGCCGGGAGAGAAAGCATCCGCGATTGCACGCTTGCTGCGAGCGGTCGAGTCTTGCGAGTGTGCATCGCGCGAGTTGTTCCCCGAGTGTGCGCTAAGCTATCTGACACTGACTGCGCGGAGAGTGCGCTAAAATTGGATATCTCAGTCGCGCAGCGAGAGCAGCTCCTCGCACAGCTGACCGCGCAAGCGAACCGGACGATGCGCCTCGTGGGATCGCTCGGCGAACGATAACGAAAGGTACGATTTTCCTCGCCGAAGATAATAAATATTGTTTACTTCGATAATACTAATTAAAGGTGGCCCCGCGTCGCCGCACCGTCTATAAATACACTCGAGAGATAGAGATAGAGAGAGAGAGAGTAGATAGTAACGAGCGAGCCAAGTTTCCCGTGCGCGAGTAATATACCGAGAAATTTATTAATATCGGAGCGATATTCTAATACGCTCAATGTTTTGTTTTAATGAATACCGATGCGACGGTATTTTATCCCACAACAACAGATAACGTACCTACGTAACAGGCGGCGGGTTTTTTCCAGCTCTCGTTTCTCCTACCTCGTTTCTTTCTCGTCTCGTGCTCGTATAACACTTTTAAGCGAACAACAATATCGCAATAATAACGTGCTGTTTTTTTTAATTTGAATTACAATTTAATTTGAAAAACTCTCGAGCAAACGTGCAATTGTCACATTATTGCTCGTCAAGCCTGCTGCACGGATACGCGACTGTAATTCATTAAGTTAAATGACGTATTATCACATAATTGCCGTAATGTAATAATAATTTCTGCTAACAATCATAATTTGTTTGAGACCACTACGGTTTTCTATTTGCGCTTTAGAACCAAACTTAATTGCGGCTTTGTTTCTCTCAGTCAGAATGTCTAATTCAAAGTACGATTTCTTTGTGCAATAGTTGATTTATTGTCGTCGTTTTTATACAACCGCCGGTGGAGTATACATATGAATTATTTCGCCAATTTCGTCTGGAGGGGGTGAAGCTTTAATGCGCGCACGTGGAGCGAAACTGATGCAACCAGCGTGCATTATGCAGCTCCCGAGTCTGCATAGCGATGCAACCGCTCGCTCGATCTCTCATGTGACATAAGATACTCCGGCTTATGGCAGGTTTGAAAAAGAACTGACGCTAATGATATACGCATCAAAGTTTTAAATGCGTTACACGTTTCTATATTTATATTCTCTTCTCCTCTTTGCCTCGTATATTGCCGTTACGTGAAAATCTGCCTGCTCGCGCAGATCTGTATATAATGTAGATCCTCTCTTTATCTTCTTTTCTCTCTCTCTCTCTCTCTCTCTCTCTCTTTCTTTTTTCTCTCTTCAAAGTAGATCAGACCCGTAGATATATTTGTAGCCGCATAGTTTGCCGTTACGCGAGTTCGGTGAACAAAGAGCGACGATAAATCGGCGAAATACATATCTGTTTTGCGCACAAGCGTGGGATATATTTAACAATGGTAATTTTAGTATTGTTAATGATAATAGGGTAATTTTTATTATCGCGTGGAATAAGCAATCGCTTCTTTTTGTTGAAGACGGAATTCGTTGATAAAAGTCTATATTCTTGCGCAAAAAAAAAAAACGAGGAGAAGAAAAGACTCGAACTTTGTTCTGTACTATTTATATCATTAACTTAAAAAAAAATTTATTTGTATTGAAACAAAAATTTTTTCCGTAGAAATGAATGAGTTTTCTGCCCAAATAAATTTCTTGCTGTCCGGTTGCGCAAAGAAAAACAACGGATTCAAACCAGACGTCGATTTCGTCGATGCGAAGAAAACGAACGTTTCTAACACAACTCAATTTTAGCGAAATATGGATTTTCACGATTTGATTGCCAAACAGCCTGTTTATCTCGGCTGCGCGCCAAGATCGCGCACGCTTTCGTCGATTTGCAAAATGTGCGTATACACATACGCTGCTGTGATTATCATACGGACTGATTTCTCTCTCGACGACATCGGTTTCGTTCTCTCTCTCTCTCTCTCGCGCGCTTTCCCAATAGAGAGCGATTTCTGAACGAACGTCACGCATTCTTCGCGACTGTAAGTAATCGCCGCGATGAAAAACGCGCGAGATGCAGGGCCGTACGTCTGCTTTTTCCGAAAGCTCTTGGTTGGCTCAGCAGATTCGAAGCAAAAAACTTGCGTAGTTTCTTCGAGTATAATCGATACAAGTTTTAGTTGAAAAAGTTTAAGAACTGCTTCCACCGAAGCATGAACAATATTTACACGTATATTTGCAAATCTGTTTTTTTTGGGGAGGGGAAGGAGGAAATTACTTTGCGGATTTGATGGATTGTTATGGTTCGGACTTCATTAGTCTGCTGTAGATTCGCATGATGAAACGCAGGTCGATGACTACGAAGTATTATTCTCGATGTTTCTCGTTCTTTCCTTCATGTGAACCGGCAGGGAATCGCCGCCTCACAAGTTTAAAGCCGTTAGCAGACACAGAGGTTCACAAACTGTTTCGCTATATGCTTATTCAAGTTTTACATTAAGTCAAAATTGCGAAAAAATTTGTTTTTTAAAATATTTATTGAAATATTTGTTACGCGACCTTTTAATTTTTTAATTTTTTTGTTTCCAAGATAATTGAGATAACGTAAGCAATAAATTTGTCTTTGCCGTTACACGACTTGCGCTGTTAGAAAATTTTTCTCATTTTTTTAAGCAAAAGATGAGCGTCAGGATTGTCGACAACGCTCTCTTAAAGTTTTACTCTTGCTCGTCTCATTTGTGATGCTTGCTGCGTGTCCAGTTTGGGAACCAATGGGCTGCTAGGTGAAAGATCACAATGCAATCCCGACCGGGCAAGAGCGAGTGAGTAGTAGTCGAGTGACTCAGAGTTCGAGTATCCGTGGCACACGGCAACTCGTGACGGCCATTGTGATCACCTTTCTTTCATCGAGCTTCACACAGTACCGCTCATGGAATTCGTAATATCGACCGGAACGTGTACGGAACGTGTACGAGTTCGGCATAATGCCGTTAGAAATGTGGGAAAGCATACGGTCATCATTTTTATGCAAAGCATTTATTCGCAGGTACTACCACGCGGATATCACGATCGCCCGTTGAAATCAAAATAAGTAGGTGCGCGCAAAACTATTTAATATAATAAAATTATTTGAATTTTCTTATTCTAATTAAATTATTTTAATACGTTAAAAAATTGATTTTTGGTAATCACAGACGCTTCTGATTTTATAAAACAAGGTTGCGAAAAAAAATATTAAAATAAAATATTATAATAAAAAATAAAATAAAATATTATAATATTAACCCGTTGTAGCCACATTGGTGCATATGTGCACCAAGAAAAATTGGAAAATCACGATTTTGTCAAAAAGTTTTTATATTTTTCATTTTTCATGAAGAAAAATTTTTTTGGGACATTTTTAACTAATTCCATTCAATTTCTGAGAATTTTTTACCCCTATTGTCACTAGTTTTAAATTGTTTTTGAGCTCATTACTGGAAAGTTATTAAACTTTAAACATGCGAAGTGCAAAATTGCACCAGTGTGGGTACAACGTTATAGGGTAAAAGACCCTATTACTGACAGTGGTTCCTATTACTGTCAATCAAAATTTAAATGATTGTTTAAATATGAAAACTACATGTT
>QVNV01000805.1:0-10067 GCA_014825455.1 Pseudomyrmex pallidus | reverse complement strand
TAGCGAAGCGCTCCGCAAGAGTATAAATACCGAGAGGCTGGCTTTGGATAAGCCTTTTATCCTCTTGGCGCGCACGTGAATATATATACCATAGTGCGCGCCATACATACACGTATGTGTGTGTGTGTGTGTATATCTGATGAGTTATTGCGCCCTATCGGCCACGGACAATGGAGCGAGGTCTCGCGAGTTGTATACGTCTCGAGTGATGGAAACGATCGAAGCGATAGCGAAGATAGACAGACAGATAATTAGGTGGAAACTTGACGTCGAATCGTCCGAGCGAACGAATATCTAAGAACCGAACGGGGAACGCCAGTCACTCAATCGGACAATGAATAACGCGCCAACAGTTTATATCGCGATAAAAACTGCGATAAAGCGCCATTTTTCTCGCGCCGCGTTTATTTGTTATAGTTAGCTTTTTTTTAACAAACAATTATGTGTAAGTAATAGCTTGCAAAAAGTAATGACAAGTGTGTAAGAAATTCACACGATTAGCGAAGATTATGACTCGGCAATCGGCGTGTGACCGGGTTGATGCGCCCGTCGTGCGAATCTCACGTGACACACAGAGAAATGCGAAGTTATTGTTACAATATCCTAAATTGGCAAAAATTGTTTTTTCTATCTGTTCGACTTTTACGTAATTAAATTACGTTTCAATTCACGCCGAGAATCGCACACGCTCACGCTTGTGCGATACCGACAATTATCTGCCGTGGAATCGAAATCATCTCGTTGACCTTCCGCGTAACGACGACGACGACGACGACGACGACGGTACAAAATGGTCTCCGCGTTATCCGGAATAATCGCGACCACGTTTTCGGCCGCTATAAATCTCATTATCGCGATGATTCCGTGCGCGCGCCGGCGTGTTATAGTTTTTCTTTCCGCTCGTCGTTTTTGCCGGTTTCCTCCAGCGCGCTTGGAATCCCGACCGGACGCGGAGACGCACAGGTATCTTTCCCCTCCTCCTCTCCCACCTTCTCTTTTACACGTTTGACTCGACCACGTTTCTGTGCGCGTTCGCAGAAAGAATAAACCGCACCCGGTGAGGATTCGTCTTCCCTTCTTTCCGTGCGCGTTGTTATCGCATTATCTCCGTTGTCATTCGAAACTCGAGCCTTTTCTCGGGCAACCGTGCGCACAAGGCGCTACACAAAGGCATCCCGCTGGTAATTACAACCGAGAACTAAGACGAAATTTTTGTCCGCGTAGACCTCGTCGCCGATGCATGCCGCGAAAACAAGTGAGAAAGACTTTCCGCGCGTACAGAAAAAGATACTCTCTCTCTCTTCGAGGTTGAACCGCTTAATCGCATCGCTTGACGCAAATTATCGTCGTTGGTTTGATGAGAAGAACTTGAAAATTGACTAATGATATTCAGATGTCCGTAGACATCTAGCACGAAAGCACTTTCGTGATTGATGAGATATCGCAGAATAGCGAAATATATAGAAATCGATTTGACGTCGCGACTCTATCAGATATTTTTCAGAGGGAAAGCTCGACGGTTCCGCTACAAAAAGCTACAATATATATATATATATATATAGAAAAGCTCTGCGATGCGAGAAAGGTAGGGGGTGTGAATAAGGCTCCCATCGTCGATCCCATCATAAAATCTGCAGCCTCGTGAAAAAGGTGCTTTCTGTTTTCTTTGTGCGTTTCCGTCCGGTGTTGTAGATGGAAGAAATATATATACACACACGTCAGAAACTCGCGAAAATTTCTCACCCGTTGTTCAACGGGGAATGCTGTTTTATTGGACAACGGAGCACAAACGGATCGCGCTTTTATCGGGCAGGAAAGAAGCTTTAAGCTGGCGTGCGAAATGTATTTGTTCCCATTGGTACAAATCGCGACTCGGCTTATCAGAGACGTCGTCTATGCATATATATATATGCCACGCGCGTGGAAGATCGGTGAATATTCAGATTTTTCGAATTGATCGAATTGAAGAGCGTAGCCGCAAGATTGCGAAATAAAAAAAGCGCGCGAATAATTTGAGTCAAACAATAATAATTTATTGTTGAATAATTTTTCGAGTAATTTTCTCGTCATCATAGTTTTTCCTGGTTTTTGATAGAAAAAAAAAACCCGACATTCACGCGCGCGCGATACTTTGAAATCGATACTTCCGTCTCGCATCGGATACACGATGCCTTCTGTGCTCATTGAGTGCCCGCCCGCGAATTTGAGATCCTTTTCAACGAGCTTGGCTCGTTCACGCACAGTCCCGCAACGACCAGGGGTTAATCACTGTTTGACCCAATTTTATATACCCGCGTCTTAATGCGCCTCGGAGAGAATAATGGAGACTTTAACGTCATATCAGACCAACCTGCCTTTCGGTAATTCTCTCTGCGGGAAAGGAATCCTAATGCCCCTGCCCGCTCGATTCGAGGGATTTTCGAGATAACGAGCGCGCGAATGACGATTAGGGATTGTCTTCGGTCTCCACCTTCTAGTTGTTCTCCTTCTTCTCCGTTCCGAGAAGAGCTTTAATTGCAATTAGTCAGCCATGAGTCGTTCCGGTTCGGTTCGGCTCGAATTGCAAAGCTTTGAACCCAATCGAGAAAATTTCATTCCTTTCCTCTCGTTCCAATGAGAGAACGCTGAGATTCGTTTTCTCTCGCACGCGTGAGACTATGCGGATGCGTATTTAAAAAAAACACACACACACATTTGCAAAACAAGTTCTTGGAGAATAAATAAACAAACTCAAACAAGATTCCGCACCATATAACGACAATGCCTGCAGATGTTTCTTGTAACAATCCTCTTCGTACCTACTTCGCTCGAATTCGCTGATTCGTCCTACGTGCACATCTTTTCGAGGAGGAGATGCGTGCATGCTCGCTTTCGTGGCCCGCCAATTAATTTCTCAGTGCAGCTTATCGAGATGCCTTGGCGATGGCCACGAGCGAAAGAATATATGCGCGTCGAGGTTGGTTTATTCCTGGCGGCATAAGAAGAGGAAGAAATAGAAGTAGAAGAACAAGACGAAGAAGACAGTGAGCACGGGGAGCCGGAGGACGTGGAAGAAGGGAATGGGGGTAAGGGCCCCGCTTAGCCGCAGAACACGAGAAGAGTCGTAGAGACGAGGTCAACGTTCTTCTGAGGTGCATTGCCTCGAGGACGAGGGGAAAGGGAGAGCAAAGGGTCCGGGCGGCAGGCAGTGACCAAGGACGAGAGAGCGAGAGCGGCGTGGCAAGGGGAATGATAGTTAAAGCGAAGCGAAGGAGGCAGACCGATCGGGAAAGAGGGAGAAGGAGAAAACCCGGATCAGAAAAGGAACGAATCGGAGAGGGAAAAAGCTGAGAAGAAGAGAATGAAGACGAGGGAGAAGGACGGCGATGTTGCTGGAAGAGAACCGGCGAGGCTGTGCAGCACACGGCAGGTGCAGCAGCGCGGCGCAAGGATGCGGCGTTGCGAGGATGCGAATTCCCATAATTACATCTGAATCGCCGAGTTACGGACCGGGATTTCGATACGTTTCGTGCACGAGAGGAAACGCACTTCCTCGCGATAGAGATGCTTTAGCGCGGTTGCGCAACGACCGTTTTCTTCCAAGTTACTCTATTTAAATAGACAAGAAAATATATACGCGCACGCATCGCGCGCGCGTCTGATACGAAACGCCGATGTGCGTAGAGACAGAAATAAAATGCATTTATTCTCTTTCACTGTGATTTCTCCGTCGAGAGAGTCTCGATCGCAATTTCTCATCTACAGTCGTCTGCGCGCCTCAATCGTATAATTTTCTAATCAATTAATTTTTTAATCAAGTTTGTTACGACTATACAATATCTCTGACAATAACTCTCTGTGTCTGTTGCAATCGTCGTCGTCGTCGTCGTCGTTGCACTTCCGTGAAGAGAATTGTCAAGTACATGTCACGAACCGGAGGGATGCACGTTAAATTTGCATACTACTACGATCTAATTTGAGGCCACGTCGTCCAAAAGGACATAATCTCGCCACCTGTTCTCCGCGCGCAGGAAAATCCATCTTAACCCAAATTCACGGGTCTGGCCTCACGGGAATAGCCTTTCTTCGAGCTCTCCTCGCTCGTCGCAAACTGAAATTTCGTTTACCGTTGCACGCGCGCGCACAGACGGAAAGAAAACTCTTTGCAATTAACGAGCATTCGTTTTTACTACCGCGCGCGCGCGGTGATAATTCAAAGGCGCGCGTATACGATTCCGCGGACAATTTTATCGCGCGGCTGTGATCTCGATTCTCTCGTTCACCACCGGCTCGCATATTGCTTTCGCGGTTCGGCGTATAATTCCAACGGCGACGATGGCCGGGGCGCGTACAATGCGCGCACAATGGCGCGCCGATGAAAAAAAATATCACCGCGGATGTGGACGTAAATCAGCATTACATAAATTAACGGCGCACCACTTTCTCTCGGCATAGCGACGACACCCACACGCTCGCGTATATATGCGTGCAGAGAGAGAGAGAGAGAGAGAGAGAGAAAATGGTACTATCGTGGATTGGCTGCTTCGTCGATCTTGTCGCGCAAATGGCTCAGCCGTGTACTGGTCATCGGTTGCAATTGCGTGCATTACGATCGACGTAGCAATAACGCAATATCGGAGCGCGCCTTTCGTGAAGCACCATTGGCATTTCTGTCGAAATTGATGTCTCTGACGTGATATCCGTCACCGTAATCGTCGTTCTTCGTGTAAATTTAAATAATTAGCGATTATTTTTGTTGTTCTTTTAATTACATTAGGATAAATTCAGAATCTGTCGTGTTAATTTTGTGTGTGAATTTTTACTACGTTTCATTCGCTTTTGTGCGTGAAACTTCAATCATAAATTTGTGACTGCGAATACACGTGTATAATTGTTCAATATTGTTCAATATCAGCAACGACGTAATTACCGGACTGCTAATTAATTGGAAATATTGCAGAGGTTAATTATTTCGTAGTGTACATTAAAAAAAAAAAAAAAAAATAACAATTTTAATAGCAATGCTAAACCGATTAAACAAGAGAGTGAATTATAAATCAAAATTAATGAGAAAGCATCAATCTGTTGCAATATTTTGCTTCGTTTTATTCATCGAATACACATTATGGATATTTATATATATATGCATTTTAATTCGCCAGTTAGTTGATAATTTTTTAAAATAAAAACAATTCTCCGTGAGATTCATAAATAAATCGGTTTTCGGAAATTGAGCGCGAACTTTCTCCGCGTTTGCGTTATAATTCGCTGACATCTGTCCGATTCCAAATTAAAGCATCAACTTGTATAGTATGGCAATCTCTCGTGTGAAACTTGTCGCTTGCCGCAACTATTCCCCAATGCGATTTAGAACTTGCGCGAGAGTATATATACATAACTCTCTTGCAACACACAAGCATCGCTAGATATATTTAGCCTCTCTCTCTCTTAATTCACATAACAACCGTCACACGATACCTACTCGCACCTTTCCGCTCTCAGAGAGAGAGAGACGCGTCGCGAAAGACCGTTTTTGTTCAATGTCTTCGTTTTGCGTGCGGAGAAGTGCGTAGAAATTTCGAAATAGCGACGTGCGAAACTCTATTTGTCATTTAGCACTCCGTCAACCGTGCAACATCTCACGGAAATGTTTCCGCACGTTGCATATATATATATAATTACAAATACATAACCGAATGGTACGCTTGACGCAATTCTGAGAATGGGATTGCAAACATGCCCCATCTCTTGTACGCGAGTTTATAGTTGTTTGCGAAACGAAACAAGGCAGTCACGTACAAACGGTTGCGCACAGAAGCAGAACGATAGAAACCTCTCTCGACATAATCGCTCTTGCAGGATCGAAGTAAGATCCCCCTCGAGACGCCAATGTTCCATAAACCTACTTCCTGCTAAAATAATACCGTCCTCTCGTAGCGCGACAAGGATGCGCGGCGACACCAAAAGGAGGAACTGGAGCGTCTCTAGTGACAGTAATTTGAAGCGACAGAGTTCCAATTAAAGCTCTTTAGAGGCCGGAGGTATGGGAGCGGCGGAAGCAGTTTCCTATCCGCCGCCGCCGCCGGTGAACAATGTCAAATTCAGCGCGTTCGCTGCAGAGCTACTACCGGGGCCCTGGATTTACATGCCGCCTTATTACAGACGTGCCTCGATTGAACGTAACGGTTGATTCAACGTTCCTATCGCAGTCACGCCGGAAACGCACATCTATTACAACTTCCTCCGCCGAATATTATTCAGTTCCGACAAACGGACCGTCTACGCAACACAATCACTTGATATATATTTGCTTCGACGAATTCTCTCTCTCTCTTTTTCAAAACCACTTTTAGCACGTACATATTAATAATATTTATTTCGCAAACGTACGCTTGATAAACTCATATATCAAAGTTATGTTCAAAGAACCTTTCTCAATAGAGAAACCGGGCGATGAATTATTGTCGGAAGAGAGAGATTGTCAAGTGGTCAATGAAGTAATACGGGGAAATTGACGTCGCTCTCGCGCGATTACAAAAATTACTTGTGCCATGTGAGCGATGTAAATGCGACTGATAAATTTGCGGGACAGACTGACATTCCCATTACGGACGCATTGATTATCAGCGAGGCGCGCGACAGGAGATTGTCAATGAAATTACGCGATAGCTATTTCACGGATATCAGCCGGCGATGCACGTAGGCGCGCGGTGTAAGTCTATCCTCCGGCCGACCGACCGACGCCACTCTTCTGGGGACAAAGAGCGGCCTCACAAATGGGCGGACTCACGTGTGTGGACTCGACCGAGACAAATATTGAATCTTACGTAACCTGCTTAGATTCACGATGTCTTTCTTTCGCATGAAAAAAAAAAAAAAAAACGCGTCTCAGACGTGCGCGCCCGCGCTCGATCGTTAACGACGTCATAGTCAGTACACACGTAGACATATATGGGGCTTCCTCTTGTTCCAAAAAGTAACAGTCTTGTTGCGAGTCAAAAGACGGTGTGCGATGAAATATATTCAATTGATCGCAACAGAAGGTCCCGGACCGCCTCCGTTTATTAAATAAATCACCACCGCAACATGTACGACGCGTGCGAATCGAAAAACAAAAAAACATATTGCGACTTTCTCACGCTCTCGTTCCAAAAGACAACAGTCTTGTGTTTTACGTTCGAGATAATATATAGTATTCCTAATTAAGAACGTGCGTTAAAGATGTTTAACGCGCAAGTTGCGACGATCAGCAAGTCTGTAATATTTCGCGACATGTGTTCGCGGCGGCGTATATATTCCGCAATCGCTCGCTTTCTCAACTACACACTTGCCTCTGTCCGAGCCGATTCTAATTATTCTCGACCGAATGCGGCGCGTATGCAAGCCCCGAGATATATACGACTGTCAGTTAATGCGGCAGCACCTACACGCATCTTTCATCGTCGTCGTGATTGGTCAATGAACTGAGAAAACTCGTGAATGAACAGCGGAGGATTTATCGCGGCTGGTATCTGCGGGCACACTGACAAATTCCCCCCGTCAAGGCAGAAGCGAGAGATAAACGTGATCTACGAATGCTTGACGGAATAGCAACAAAGAGCTTATTAGCGGAGATACTTACGAAACGCCGGGCACAGAGTCGAGCAAGAGGCTCGTTAAGACGAATTAGCGGCAAAATGGTCAGACCTCGAAGCTAATAGGCAGCGACTGCCGATGTCAAAACGTCAACCGCAAGGAGTCGCGAGATCGTCGATGATTTGTCCTCCGTCTCGGATGAATCTGAGACTATTATCGCGTTACGTGTCTGGTGAATGACGGCAATGTGACTGCTCAGATAAAAAATATCGTCCCAAATTATGTTTCGTTGTACGTAAGATAAGATAGAAACTGTTTTCTCCCCAACTGTTCCTCTTAAGCAAATTGTTGCGTGTTTTTCCATGTGTAACAGTAATCTCTCAAAATGATAATTAAAAAACTAAATACACAACATATCGATAACAAACAACACGAGACGGTAAAAAACAAAATAGCTCAGAAAAAAGGACAAATAAAAACCAGAGATTGAGAAATAAAAAGCAGTCGTGTAGTACGCGGGAGAAAAATATAGCGACGATGCAGGACGGACGAGCAAGAGACCGGGGAGCATTTTGTTTCGCGCGGGAGCGTTTTCTTCGGACGATCTCGAAGTTACCTTGGGCGAATACCGCCGCGGTGTGTCTATTGGGCACTCCCCGTACTGTTGCGCAGCAGCAATCTGCTGCAAGAACGCGGAAAATGGATAAAACACTTCCGCGCGAACAAATAAGAAAGACGCGGAAGACTGTAACGAGCTTGAGTTCTCTGTTAATAAGATTCGCGCGTCTGCGGTCTCTCGCAATAAAAGAGGCCACGGAAAATTTATAAAATAACTTTGGTGGGAAACGCGTGAAATAGTTGTGGGATTGTTATTTTATAAAAGCGACGGAAAACGACGCTCGTGTTAATAAACTATCTGTCCGATTTGTCGATTCCGTTGATGGCAACGACGACAACGTGCAAGAGCGAGGGAAAATATCGAAGCGTAAAAGTAAAACATTGTTCAAGCAGCTTGTCACTTTTTCATCCTCTAACTCATATACGGTGCAAGTGTGTTACAAAGCTTCTGAATGCGTGTAGGGGCCAAGTTTTCGCAAGAAGTTTAGATTTTAATTAGAAAGTTACGCGATTTTGAGGGTCAAATAGGAGAGAACTTTCGCGAAACTTACGCTTAGCCGGGTTTCCCTCCGCTGTTTACAAGCTCCGTGCGCCCTCCTCGAGGGCAGATTTATCACCCAACAATCTGGTCGCGCGCTATGCTCGTTACCAGACGTATTTTAAACAGTAGCCCCCAGAATGCGGCGCTTTACGACGAGAGAGAGACACCCCGCCCGTCGGCGACTGCTTTTCCGACTTTACTACGTGACGAGCGCGCGGACGACGACGATTTAATGACACCGGGTGATATCCCGTTTTCATTACATTTAGCAACCGGAAAGAAAACCCGTCTCGCGGAAATAGCTGGCAACCAGGGCGGGTTAGTTCAATTATAAACTAGAACGCGAACATTCTTAGCATGAAAGCGCCGCAGGAGAGCCGGCCGAGTTATACTGAAATGAAGGAATAACTTAATTACACATTATAAAACACGATGTATATCGAAAAGTTATACTGGAAAACTTAAATATCGTGCGATGAAACGAGGGGGAAAGAGGAGGGGGACTCTCTTTCTCGAATAAAGGCGAGATAACGTAAAACTTTGCGTCTTGCATCTTCGAAGTTCGCTCTCTCATCATCGTTGTTTCTGGGTTTTACCTCTTGGTTTTATTCCCGAAACGTTTCCGCAGACAAATACTACCGAGCTGCATTACACCGCGTTTAAATCTCTCTAAAGCGTCAAAATAGCCAAAGATTGCAACGAGAGCGTTACAATAATTTCTCTTCGATCAACGTGCGCGCGTCACCGACGATTGTTGTTATCGGAGAGACACCCACGTTTTTTGACCTTGATCGTTATTCCGGAGTAGCCATCGTTTACGAAGTCGCGAAACCGGTTCGGGGGATCGGTCGGTTTGGTCATTGACAATGAGTCATCGCGCGCGGGGATTCTCGAGTTGCCGGCGTCGCGGTTGTGGCTTCAGTTTCTCGCTCCACGAGCTCACGGGACGAAAACAAAAACCAAACAACGCGAGAGAAAAAACAGAAGAACGAAAAGGAAAGACAAAGGAATGCCGGGCGAAGGCGGGCATATAAGGAAGCTGTTCTCTTTTAATTTTTTTTTGGCCGTGCACGAGGTTGCCGCTCATCATCGTCGCCCGACTAGAAAAGGACTCCGGGTCTGCCTCTCGTCGGATGGAGGGATTCGTCAATTCCTTCGAGCGGATCGAATTTCGATCGTTTCCCGTCGCACTAATCATTGTCGTCCTCCGTTTCGCTCACATTTATCGACCGCGACAGATTCATATCCTTTACACGATTAAGAGAGTCCTGGACCGTTCTGTTATTACCGATCGAAATAATTCGTATTACGAGGTGTTTTTCGTAATTATTGCTCGGATAGAAAAACGGCTCTA
>QVNV01000804.1:0-25376 GCA_014825455.1 Pseudomyrmex pallidus | reverse complement strand
AAGCCATTCTCTTAAAAAAAGAAATTCTCCTTGTATAAAATTGTATAGACATATTCGGCATATAAATTTGCATAATTAAATATAATAATATTAATTTGTGTATAAGTATGTATAATTATATATGAAAAATTTTTTACCGGGACCATGCATGTTTGGCAGAAACCCATGTGCAAAAAGAGGCTGTGTCAGTAAAAATTGCATTTATTCCAATTACATTCAAATTTTGCAAAGCTCATAAGCGTCGCTTTTTGACATACTCTGGTTTGAGGAAAGGTTTCAGCATTGTACTACGCCAAGAGATGTTTGCCTCGTTTAACCTTTTCAGAGTCATTATATTAATGTTCACTCCTTTTCTGGCCAATAACTTTTGTCCTTGTCGCAATCTCAACAGAGACTTTTGTTAAGGTAGTTGTTCCCGAAAGCGAGTTTCTTAGGAATGTCTTGAAATTTTAACCATATATTAATATAAGTTTCATCTATATCTGGTTAAAATTTTAAGATATTTTACCATCGCAAAACTGAGATATTCGATTTGAAAGTTTCAACTTTTAACACGTAATCTCTATAGCGAGTCTCCGTTGAATTTTTATATGTATCTTCGAAAATGTTCTTAGGAATTGCTTAAAAATCAAATATATGGTGCAAAATATCCGTACAAATATAATAATAAAAAAAAAAAAGAATAGTTTATCATCTAGTTTGTGAATTAGAATAATGTAAAGTTCGGAAGTTAGCTAAATTCGCGAAAAATAGAAGTTGTAAGTAGGGTTGAGATCTTTTCCAAAAACTACCAAATATATCTTCAAACTATCTAAAAAGTTGACATTAAAAAAAATAATAACGTTACCGACCATTTTGATTTAAGTGATAATGAATAAATTGATTTAAGTGATAATGTGAAAGAAAAATCCCTTTTAGCATCCACAAAACCGGCCCTTTCGGGAACAACTACCTTAAAACAACTTGCAAATGACTATATCTACTTTTTCCGACGTTCCTCGCGTTTTTCTTTTCTCGGGAAAATCGTCAATATTTTTTTGTTCTTTATATCGTATTATTTACTTCCGTATGAAGTCTTCTGACTTGTGCATATATTTAGCAACAGTTTTATAAGTTCTTTAGGTCTTTTGTGAGTTTAAGTAAGAACACTGTCTCGAAACGTTTAGCATATGATGCACTCATTTTGCACGTATTCTTTGTCATAATAAAAAGTAATACTGGCGTCTCTTAACACAAAGCGTAGTAATCTTTCATACTCTATAACCATCTTTCTAATAGTTTTCTCTTAAAGCAGTCTAGCAGACGCTTTTGTGTGACAGACTGTAAATTACATGTATACAAACATATAAGAAATACGTGAAATCTATATAAAATTTTTATACGTTAATTTATATAAATTATATTATTACATACGTTAAAATACTTACTTTTAGACACTTTTTAATTGTTGAATGGAATACTATATCGTTATACAGTTATCATGGTCGTTTACTAGGCGTACCAAAATGGAAAGGTTTTTCTCAAGAACCACTTTATCCTCCTGGGATATCGTTATGTACAGATACTTTGATTATTAGAGATCAAAGTAATGAGAAATGTGAGTGTGGAACGTACGTTACAAGATACAAACAAACACATATTAACCCTGTACATCCTATAAATCCCTGACCTTGATTCCGAACGATTTTTGAAAATGAGATATCTTATTAACTACTTACTAAGTAACACTATTCAACGATCACTCAAATCGGATGAAACACACACAGAACACACTTATTAAACATTGAAAGATAGTGAACCTGTGTTTTTTTTTTTTTTTAGTAAGGGGCTATCTAACAGTAACCTTGGGGGATCGAATGTAAAGATCAGTTAGAGGTCAAATTGATTTTTTGGATAAGAACTCTTTTTTTTCTTACTTCAATACGCGAATAGCGTAGTCAAACGTAAAATTTTCTATACTTTTAATTTCTGGTTTGATGAGTGACCGTTGAGTGTTACTTGTTAATAGAGAAAGTTCTAAAAACAATATCACAACTAATATTATTTCCTTAATTTAGAATCAATTTCTTACAAATTTTTGAAACGTTTTAACTAATAAAAAGTCGAGTCATAATTTAAATATCAGAGTTTACAAGATTAGTATCTAAAACAATGTTTACAAGAGTAGAGTTAATAATAAATTGATACACACATTACACTTTAATAAATAGCTTTTTCGCAAATTACTTTTTATATGTTACATTTATAACAATTTTATTTTATATCAGTGATTCATGTCTTGGAATTGTCGTATAATAAATCGATAGTAGAAGGTCAATCGCATTTACATCAGCACAATGTGACAAAAGTAGCAGTAAATTATATCGGCGATATAAAAGATCGACAAATGGCACTATTAGATGTCAATAAAGACTTATATTTGGTTTTAGTAAGAACTACTGGTTTCGGGAAAGTTTGCAAAATAGGTAAAGAATTCGATTACTAAATATATAATGTATATGTTAGCGTTAAAGACCGAAGTGAGGTGGATCCTAAGATTTACTGGTCAATGCGCGGAAAAATCAAGCGTTTTGGTGAAAATCCGAAACAGTTTTGTTTTTCGGCTTTTCACTGTTTTTAGTCAATCCTAGAAGTAACTAACACAGCTGGTTAAAATTGAAATCTAAAAACATTACTTTGGGCTTAGTTAGACTATTCAATCCTGGCCGTGTTCGGTTATTATTGGCAGTAAAGTAATGTTTTTAGATTTTAACTTTAACCAACCATGTTAGTCGAGTGAGTCCTAGATGCGCACAAAATAAATCGGAGGATGTGTAAATCGAATACAGACTCAATCAAATACAGTAGTATTAAAACAAGACTATTTCTTCTATGTTATTTTTGTTCGTGTTGTAAGCGTGTAGACAGGGAGAGGGCTTTGCTCCCTGCAGGGGAAAGGCTACGCCCCTCCACCTGCACTCCCTGAGCTTATCATGTTTTGCGTACGTGATTTTTTCGAGAGGCCAAATACCAAGAGGGTCTAAAAAGTTTAAAAAGTTATTAACAAAAAAAGTTTTAGTAATGAAGCATCGTAGCTCAAGGGGGGTGCAGGTGGAGGGGCGTAGCCCCTCCCTTGCATGGAGGCGAAGCCCTCCTTATGGGAGGGCGCAGCCCCCCTCTGCCTACATACTTACAACACACAAAGAAAACGTACATGGAATCAAAAAATAAGAGTTCATTTATAGAGTTTCTCAACTTTAACCAGCCGTGCTAGTTACTTTTAGGATTGACTAAAAACACAACAGTGAAAAGCCGAAAAACAAAACTATTTCGGACTTTCACAAAAACGCTTGATTTTACCGCGCATTGACCAGTAAAACCCAGGATCCACCTCACTTCGGTCTTTAACGCTAACATATATACATATATTATGGTTTCATTATTTAATAACTCCGTTAAACAAATATTGTGCAGCTACAATGGCGTATAGTATTGCATGGGCAACTGATGCAAATGTATTAGCTGCGATGTTAGATGCGAATTTGTCAGTATGGCTATGTCCCAATTGCGTTTATTATTCTGATCGTAAAGTAATACGTCGAACAAGAATCGATAAAGAAAGCAGGTAACAAAAAATATCGAATTTTGCAAAAAAAATCAAAACCTTATTTGTACATCTAAGAACAAAAATTATACACATATTATTATTAATATCCACACAGACGAAAACTTTATTAGACGTCCATTAGATGTCAACAGCTCCATGCAATATCTGATAGATGTCTAATGAAGTTTTGTTCTGCGTGGGTATAATGTAATAACAATATAAATATTACAAACTTTTTTACAACACAGTGAGTTTGGAAAGCAACCCAGCATTGTAAGTGTTCGTAATGGTATTGTTATGATAAGACGAGGAGACGGTGCTGTTGTAGCTTCTTCCTTCTATAATCTATTCACAAGGTTGCATGAACATATATCAAATAAAGGATTGAAAGAAGCACTTTCGCTTTGTCGCGTAGCTCAGGTAAGATGTAAAGAAGATATAAAATACAGTTTAAATAGAGTAAAGCGAGACTAGTTGAGCATAAAAACAAGTTGAGATCTGCACATATCTCAATAAACGAAATGCATATAGACATGTTGAAGTTTGCGTAAGAAAGCGCAGAGAGCTGCTGTATATTACACACGCCGTCTGCGTTTGACCCGTTGGATAAACAGAGTTTTTTTTGCTTTTCTGCAAAAATAAAATTATTAGTTCTTTTCTCTTTTTAACTTACGTAATTATAAAGATTAATAAAAACCAAAAAGTTTTATATAAATTATTATTGTACTTTTTAACTTTAATGTTTTAGTGCTAATTTATTCGCAGACTATTAGTTATAAAAAATTATTTTAACCAACATAGATATGAGGCTAACTAGATCACATGTTTCAGAGTTTAATTGTTTCTGAGATTGATTGCAGAGATTTTTTTGTTTTTGTTTTTAATAAGTAATTTTTTTTTTTATATTCTTGATGACTTCGCGATATATTTTATGTTTAATTTTTATTATAAGACATTGAGATTTTAGTTTTATTTTAATTTTTGTTAAATAAAGAGCATTTTACGTATTTCGTATTTTATAAATAAGATTAAAACCTTTAATAAAGATTTGATTAATACATCAAATTGTTTTTTAAAATAACATAAATTTAGACTTATCTTAATTTATCCTTCAAAGTGGCCTAACATGTCTCATAGATGAGATACATCGAGCTACTTCAACTTTTTTCATTCAACATACAGTTTTACCTACGCAATATTTTAAGAATCTATATACATGCTTATTTCTTGAGCTAGATAAATATATATGCTATGTTTTAAAACAATTCTCATTAATCTAGCAAAATTGTCTGAAGATTTATAATAGTTTAAGTAAAAAGTTGCTCGACTAGTTCTGCTCTATTCTACGTTCAAAAAAACTTATCAATTTATAGTGCGTGTTTTCATCAAGATTGAGCTATGTGTGAGAAACTTCAAAACATCTCATCTTAAAATTGTTTTGTCACAATTCAAAATTCAACTCGTTGATAAAAAACTAAAATATCACGTTGTCCTTTGCGGCAGAATTCTGTCTGTATATTAACCGCGTTCAGCAAAACAATATTACTGACAATGAATTATCGTCTTGTCAACATTCGATATTGGTTCTACAAGTAAGAGCCAATCACATGATTGTTTCAAAGCAGCTTAATTTGCTGAACGCAGCCATTGTCATATATTACAAAAATATATTACAGAGAAATATGCAAACTTTTTCAGAATGAAACACTATGGACTTGTATGGCTGTTATGGCAACTGACAACAGAGATTTGCATGTTGCAGAAGAAGCTTATGCAGCTATTGGCAGATATGATAAAGTGGATTATATTAATTACATTAAAGTAATTATTAAGTCGGGAATTATTCATTACTCATCATTATAATTTTATCAATATTCTCGAAAGTTTTTAATCTTTACATTTTTAATGTTTACAGACAATAATTATTCATGATTATTTTTTAAACAATTAAGAATAAAGAATATATCTTTGGGCTCTGGAGTTTTTAAACTAAGAAATTTTAAGTCAGGTCATTCGTGCCGTTCGCAGGATGTTGTGCGGAAATATGCGTATATATACAAGTTCACGTGTAAATTTTTACACGTATGTTTTTTGAATTGAAATTTCAATTCATAAATTCATATAGGATGCAAGATTTGCATCACATATATGAACGATCCCAATCACCCCCCTAATTATTTTAAAAATATTGCGAAAAAAACTCCTCGGCCAGGAGTCGCACTTGGAATCTCCGGCTTTCCGGGCCATCGGCTTCCCTGTTAGGCCACCGAGCCGAGGAGTTTTTTTCGCAATATTTTTAAAATAGTTTGGGGGGTGATTAGGATCGTTCATATGTGTGATGCAAATCTAGCATCCTATATGAATTTATGAATTGAAATTTCAATTCAAAAAACACGCGTTGTAAAAATTTACACGTGAACTTGTATATATGTATATATATTTTTCCGCACAACATCCTGCGAACGGCTCGAATGACCTGACTTATTATTTTTTAAATTTTGTTAATTAAACTCTAAAAAGTTAATTATTATAAATTTTCAGAATTTACCGAATACAACTGAAAGATATGCAGAAATGGCTTTGTTAGCAGGCGATTTATTAGCGGCAGAAGGACTATTATTGCAAAACGGCTTGATTAAGGAAGCTATACGCATTAACATTGAAGTTTACAATTGGAATAGGTTCGTTAAATATTATATAAAACATAATCACGGTAAATATCATGATTCTTTTATAATACTTTGTCGATATCAGGGCTTTGGAGTTAACAATAAGACATAAAAAACATCTCCAAGAGATTTTAAACGCGAGAACAAAATATTTGCGCACTATTGATAAGAATGAAATTAACCAAAGTTTTCTTACACTAATGGCACACACCTCACAACCAAAAAATCTGGTAAGTTGTTTCGCGACAGAATTATACTAATGAATAAAAAACTAAAATGATTATCTCTAATTCAAAGATCTGCGTATTTCAGGAAAATAATGAAAATAAAATACAAAATATTGAGGAACAAGTAAATATTGAACAAGATCAGTCCACATCGTTAAGTCATGAAAAAGAAATTTAAGAACTTGAACATTCTATAATATTTTGATACAAAGAGAATAGATAACTGGCGCACAAGTAATTTGTTTGACAAATTAGTTTAAAATAAAAGTACAACGGTTTTAAGAAAACACAAAATAGATCTAATAGCAAAATTTTTCGAAAACAAACACTGTCGTTAAAAAAGCAACAATTTACTATTAATCTATCTGCAGTTTTGCGTAAAATTGTTGCCTGCCGACATTGTTAGAGATCTAATATTATTTAAATAGCATATTTACTAAATATTTACTAAGTAAGAGGATATTGAAGCGACGGCCGAGCTCCGGTTTGGCCGTTGTTCAGCCGCTACAATAGGGTAGCACCCTCTAGTCGGACCAAGACAAAGATAGATAACATGATAGAGACAAGAATAGACGTATGTTTCTTTCTTCTAAAAAGAAACTTTATTATCTTTTTCTAAACTATCCACTTAAACTATTTGTTTATGGCTCTAGAATAACCTGGGCAAATTTTATTTTGATTTATATACTGTCAATTTTGTATACGAAGTGAAAATGTTGTCTTATGTGATAACAGTCCATAAACTTTTTTTGTTGTTCTTGTTGATTTTTGCCCAAGCCATTTTTTAACATATTTTCTTGTATTCTGAAAACCGTTTTTTATTCTAATCAATGAATGCAGAATAAATTGTGCACAAAGAAATGTTGGTAAAACATTTAGATGGTTTAGCATCCTCTTAATTTATATTGCAATTTGCATAATAGCGTAGACGTGATCACATTTCAAATACTCACTATTAATCAATTAAGTTAAATTCCGAATGTTCAAAAATTCAAAATTATAAAACATTACATAAATCCATAAAGAAGTGTGAAAAGATAAAATTATTATAGTAAAGACAACATTGTTATCATTTTGTCAATAATTTATGTAGCGTTATTTCCATCTATAGATAATTTAGATATAGCATTCAATAATTAAGTTTTCCTTGTATAGATATATATAAATATACATATATATTTAATAAGTGGTGCACTTTGATAACAATATAAAATATATAAAATATAAACTATATACAATATATACATATATGTACAAAACAGTTAATTGAATACGGCGCGCATATCGATTCTGGTAACTACTAAAAATCTTCAAAATAACTATGAAAGCTTTGTGTTCGCGCGATCCAGTAAGATCATGGGGGGAGAAGCAATTATATTTTTATTTTACGCATGCGTCATTACGTCATCGACCACGTGATAGATTTTGATAAATCCGTGTTCTGCTTTATTTTCGAAAAATTCACAGAGTTCATATAAAATTCATATAAAACTTATATAATATGAAATGTACATATATTGTGTAATATAATATAACGATACTAAAGTAAGACTAAGAAATATATAATTTTTTTTATCGTTGCAACAAATATTTTGATATTCGCACAATTTGGCTGCAAAAGCAAAATTTATAAATATTGTCGATTGTTTATAAAAACATAATTACACCTACATATTATGTACACGTTCTTTTTCCTCAAAAGTATAACGATACTCTCTTGCATACAAAATACATATATGTGTGTACATTAATACACTACTGACGATTGAGATTCCAATGCGCATGCGTTGATCCTATTTCACGTTCTCCCATCACTGCGCACACCTCGTGCGCGCTCGCGGGGCACTCACGATCGCTCGGATACGTCGCGAGAATCTCGTACCGAACAAGAAGGTGAGAAGAGTGGAAGAGCAGGGGATTTCGCGTTTAGTTTTCCGTTAGTATCGCGTCGCGTCCGCTCGGAAACGTGGTCGCACGACCACGAGTACGGCGACCGGGACAAAAAGAACGATAACAACGGCTGCGAGTAGCGACGGCAGTAGCGGCGGCGGTGGCGGCAGCGGTGTTCGCATTGTTGTGGTACGCGCACGTCAGAGACGATTAATGTGCGCGGGGAGGACGTGTGGTAGTCGCCGCGGCGACGGCGCCATCACCGCGGTAGGAAGATGTCAGACGCCGACTCGCAACCGTTCGAACGACTCGTGAACGGCGAGAGTAGCGTCGACACCGCTGCTGCTGCCGCCACTGACAGCGCCGGTGGCGACGGCAGTGAAACGAAAGAAGGAGAAGACAGCTGCGTGGGTGGCGGTAGTGGTGGTGGAAGTGTTTCTGGTGTCAGTTTTTGTATTGATGGTGTTGGTAATAACGATTCTGTTGGTGTCAGTGACGTTGGTAACAACAGCGTTCCCATCGTCGCGGTCGCTATTACCGGCGGCGCCGTCAGTGGCGCCTTTTCGGACGTTTCCCGTAATGTGACGTTGCTCGACGCCCGCGGCACAACGCCAGTGAGTTCTCGCTGCGAGACAACAGTGCCACGCACTTGCGGTGATGGTTGTCGCTGTTGCATTTCTGTCATCGACCTCGCATTATCAACATCATCTTCGTCGACTCGCGTAACAACGCGCACCGTATCCGATGACGACAACTGCGGCGGTGACGATATCGTCACGACAGACTGTCAAGGATTCACGCTAAGTAGCGTCGGAGCGGTTGCAACGAGAACGCTGGCGTTGGACGCCGGTAGCATCAACGCTAAAACATTAAGCAGGTGTAACAGCGGCCTCATAAACAACACCACCGCTGTCGTGATTGTTGACACCGCGTCCTCGGTGTTTCACGACATCGACGAGGACGACGACGAGGAAGAGAAGGAGGAGCATCACCAGCATTACAGTCGCGGCAACATGGTCGCGGCAATGAACGAACATCTGTCGAGCGGGACCACGACGACGACAACATCGTCATCGCCGACGGCGGCGAACGCTGTACGCGCCGCCAGCAATACTGCCGCGATGTCGTCGTCGTCATCAGCAATGAACACAATCGGCAGCATTAACAGCGTCAACTCCACAGCGACGATGACGATAAACAACACGATAAACATGGGAAGTAGCGTTATCGGCAACAATAGTTACAACAACGTGCGAAATCAAGAATTTCAAGAGATGGACGGCGACGTGGACGGCAAGACCTCGACCACGACCGGCAACGCCGGTATTCTTAGCTTTCCCTGCGATTTCGATCACATGTATGCTAGCATGACGGACGGCGGTGCGCCCACCGCCGCGACGGTTACCGCGACTTCGGCTCTCGGCGTCAGTCCGTTGCGCGGCAACGAACCACGGCAAAACGATCTCACGGAGGTCAAGCACCTGAAGGAGCTGCTGTTGCTGCACCTTGACCTCATCCAACAGCAGTCCGAGCAGATCGTCACCAAGGACAAGCTTCTTGCCGCGTTACGTCAGGAAAACGAGACGGTACAATGTCATGTACACGTGAAAATTTTTTTTTTTTTTTTTTTTTTTTTTTTTTTTTTTTTTTTTTTTTTTTTTTTTTTTTTTTTTTTTTAGTGAGAACGAAGGAGAGAGAAAAGTTGTTTCGGTCCTTTTTCATGCAAAATTTATAATTTGTGTGATAGTGAATGTGTTACAAATTAAAAATAAAAAGGATAGATTGCCATTTTTTTTCCATACAATCTGAATTTTTTTCACCGATTCGAGCTAACTCGAAAAATTTCTTTTAATTATGTATTTTTCGTAAATCGCAAAAAAATTGGCGATGTCACTAAAAACGTCTGATTTTGGTGTACATTTAATGTTTAAAAGGTGTTTTTTTTTGGGGGGGGGAGGGTATTTAAATCACTCTCAACAATTGAGAAAAATGTGGAATGAAGTGAAGTGAGTGGCATTGAGCCATATTAAACGAGTTTCATCTTTCGATTAAAAACTCTGTTCTCATTCACTTGCTGTTGTTCGATTTTGTGTAAACAACGCGTCATAACTGTGTGTGCTGTATAAAAACGGCAAAAACACAAGTTTGAGGCAAGGACACAAGACTTCCATGACAAGACATTTATAAACGTATTTTTAAACTAAACTGATGTTTCATTAATTTAAAAAAAATCTTTACAATGTGTTTATATATTTTTTTATATTGTAATAGTTTAAAAGTTATAACTGCATGCATATTAAATATATATGCTTCATATTTTTAGATATACATATATATGTGTGTATATATATATATACACATATATATATATATATATATACTGTATATATATGTATACATATATATGTATATACAGTAGAACCTCGGTAACTCGAATCGCAAGGGAAAAGATATAAAAGTCGAATTATAGAGGTTTTGTCTTATCGAAGTTTTTGAGTAACAGAAATCACAAGCGAACGAGAATTCGACTTATAGAGGTCTCTGTGTATGGGTTTATGTTTTTCGACTAGAGGATTCAGAAATAAAAATGTGATTTACAGAGACAACGTAAATATATTTAATTTATTACATTTTGTTACAAATAAAGAAATGTATGCGGGGAGTGACGCGACGGGGTCACACGATTGAGTCAAATAACGAAACGAAGAAACATCTTAGGTCTGTTTTTTTTCCCCTGAACTGGCTGCACTAGTTCAGAGTTTATCTTTTGTTACACATATTAGAAGGAAAAAGATAAACTCTGAACTAATGCAGCCAGTTCAGGGAAAAAAAACAGACCTCTTGTCTCAAGTGTTACAGGTGTAACTTGTTTTTTTATTGCGTTACAGATCTGTCGCTTCAAGTTGTAAGATAGAGGGTACAGTAACAGAATTTAACGAAAGTACACTTCGAGTTGTAGAGGTCAAACAAAAAAGTATATTTCGAGTTACAGAGATAATTTATAAACATGGGGTCTCTCAAGAAAGAGAGTTAAAGGAAGTTTATTTTTCAAATTACAGAGTTTTTGGCACCTAAATGAAAGGGAGAACGAGCAAAAAATTTTGTCTTAGAAAAGGTTTTATGAGTTAAGGAGATTCAAGATAGCAAGGTTCTACTGTATATGTAAAAGACACCACAGTTCACACAAGATGATATTTAGCTGCTTTTTTGACGCACTCGCTTCGAAATTTCATTTAAAAATCATGTAATCGCGTCATGTTCACAACGAAGATCAGTCTATTCATTTTTTTGGCGCAATTCGCAAAAGATTGTTCGTTTATCTCGAATTTCGGATCGTATTCGTCGTCTCCGTGATCGGCGTCGTTGACATTAATCGAGCGAGTAGATAGAATAGAATATTCGAGTATGTCGTTTTAAAACTTGAGAAATACGTGTCCACAATTCTCGCCTTGCGTCCGATAAATATCGACGGAAGGACTCGCGATTTGACACCATTTTGTAAAAACATACTATGTACCACACACACGCGCGCGCGCACGCACATCCCGATGTCAATTCTAACTTAACCTCGCGATTCAACCCTAAATGCGCACGAGAAACAGGTTGACCATGAAGGTCAATTGCGCGATGTCAACACGTGGTGGCGCTACTTCCGCATTGAGATCGCACAATTGGGGAGAAAAAAAAAGGAGACATTGCTGCGTTTCCCTCCGCGAGAAACGTTCGATGGTACTGTGTGTTCTTTGTGATTCGAAAATGACAGTTAAGCCAAGACACGGGATAAAATCGTTTAGTTGCTCGAGGTAGAATCGTTGCGGCCACACAAAAAAACTCAAATGCGGATTGCGGATTCGCTCTCGTATTTCTGGATCATATCCGGCACTACACCAGTGTTCCGTTGTTCGCGTTAAAACGGCGCGAATCAACAAAGCGCGGGATTAAACCATAGGACTTAACCTTCTTTGCTATAAGCGAGAGAGAAAATCACACAACATCGTAGAGAATCATCAACATCGTCGAGAGAATCACTAATCGCAATCACAGAAATTTAAAATGATTTACGATCAAATGAAACATGAGACTGTGATATGTACACGGTACACGACGAGGAGTGTAAGAGTTAAAATTTCTTCATATATACACACGCGCACACACATGCAAATAAAATTGTAAACGTTATGGATGGTAAAACGATATTTTGTTTGTCCTATGTTACAGTTAAAACTACGTCTTGAGCGTATGGAAAGACGTGTTAGTCTTCAAAAGTTGAAGACTGAATGCAGCGAAAATTCCACTGGTTTAGAACACCTGAGCGTCTGTTCTCCTCCAACTGTCAATTCAGTTAGCACACCCTCAACCAGTGAACTTCACAGAAACGCCCAGTGCGACAGTAGCAATACTCTGCATGAAAGTTTCAAAATACGTCTCAACACCACCGGGGGTATTACTACTGTCAAACAGGAACCAATTGATAATCAAATTAAGGTTGAGATTAAGCAAGAGCCTAATGAGACCAGATTTGAATGGGAGGAGAAGAAGAAGAGACGGTTAGATCAGACAGTTGTGTCTCCTGGTGGTAAAAAAAAGAGAGCAATCTCCTGTTCCTCCACTGTTAGCAATGATGGCATACAAGATAAAGTGTTAAGTCAGATTCAGCATGAGATTAGCAGGAAGAGTGAGAGAAAGGCAAAATCTTTTACAAAAAAGGAATCCTTTCTTACAACGGAGGAGCCCTATTTCACAGCAGTAGGGAATTTAAATTATGCTTTAAGTCTAAAACAATCCAGTGCAGTAGAAACAGATAACTCTTTAATGAGAGAAAAAGATAAATCTTTAGAAGTTCCAAGTTGGAGAGTAAAGGTATATACGAGTTGCTACACAATGGAAGGGACAGAGAATTTGGATGATGAGATTTTTAACAAGAGACATCTAAAGTTGGAAAATGACGAAAGAAGGAGAAAGCGATGGGATGTGCAGAGGATAAGGTTAGTAAAATTGCCCGATATCTTTTTGTTATCATAAGTTATGTTTAATCCAAATTTTAATTTTATATATTAAATATAAAATATAAATGTCATCAGGGAACAAAGACATATAGAGAAGTTAAAACAAAGGCAAGAACGTCAAAATCACCAAGCCACATGTTATAATATCAATCATACCGGTCCTTGTTCCTCATCTACAGAAGAGGAAACTGTAACGTCTTTGTGGCCTGATGTAGAACAAATTCAAAGTCTTCAGGTGGATCTTCACTTACCAGTAACTGCATTTGGCGCTCCTATCACTAGTTTTACTCCAAGGTAAGAGCATAGAGATGACACAGGAATATTTTTCTCAAATGTATATGCAATTACATTTGTGAATCAATTTATATTTTATATGTTGTATTGTGTTTACATATGTATTTTTCTCTTTCTAGCGAATTTTCCTTACCTTGGTCGAATATAACGCGAATAAAATGTCGGCGTCCTAAACGTTTAATAGGTAGAAGAAAATCTACGAGTAGAAGAAAAGTTTAGAAGACGTAAAAATAACCTTTTTTTTTATAAAAGTGGACAAAAAAAAAAAAAAAAAAAAAAAAAAAACCCATTGCTCCCTCTCATATTTGAACATTGCCATACTCGGATATCAGCGTTTTTTGTTACTATGCAATATAGGATAGGAGCACCAAAGATATTTTTATTAACTTTTTAAACATCTCCGAAATGTTGTAATATAATATGTATAGTTTATCTATTTTTTCTACATTTTTGTCGGTTAAACAATCTTATCGTCTATATTTGTTTGATACATCATATTCTAAGTTTTGTACACGGTGTTGGTCATTTTATTTATGTAAACATGAATATGTATCACACAATATATAACGAATCTGTACGTCAATTTGCTGCTATTTGAATATCTTTCAACTCCAGGCCAGAATTTCCGTTCCGTTTCAGTGAGATGACAATATTGATAATCGCAAATTTTTTTTATCTGTTATTATATATCGAAATATAATTTATATTACTTTTGTGATTTATTACATCTTTTGCTAATGTAAAAGTTGTTAAAACTCATATACACTAATAATATATACTTCGTAAAAAATATTGTAAGACAATGTTAACCGAAGAATATATAATCAATTTTTAAATCCTAATATAATCCTTTGTTTTTAGTATTGTATGGTTCTGTACATATAATATAAAAGTTTTTGACAATGATGAAAAATACTCTTAAAAGCTTAGGAATCGTAAAAACAGATCGCATTTGATTAACTCCAGAAAGTACAGTACAAATGTATTTAGTATACAGATTGTCTCAACAAAATGTGTACTTTATCTCGGTGATAGATTAGTTGATGAATTTGATATAGATGTCGAGATCTTCGCGAAAATTTGAAGGCCTAAGTGTAGCATAATAAAATCTCATAGACAAAGTAAGCTATGAAAAAAAAAAAAAAAAAAAAAAAAAGTAAAGAAAGACATTCAATGATGTTGTGAAAATGAAGCTAAATCAATCGTGTTTCTTGTAATCAAGTTTTTTCACTGAAATATTCATATCGAGAAAAAAATCTGTAATTAGAAGAAATAGACACCATCTTTTTGACACAATCTGTATATCGGATTAAGGTTTATTATTATAGGCATAAATCTCGATACATTGTTCGCTGCTCCTTTATACATATTGAACGCTGTATTGAGATTGAATTTGCAGACGAGAGAAGAAACTTGGACATCGTAAACAATTGTAAAGTTACTGAGAGCGCGATAGATGTGGCTCAGTTTCAACGATCGAAATAGAGGCTTTTTGATACTTGATAAACTTCCGCGTTTCTTTAAGCACAATCAGTTTGAGCGTTTCGAGTCGATTACTTCTGAGCAAAATTTATACCTGGTCAATAAAATTATCTTGTGTATGTATGTATATATGTGTGTGCGTGCGTGCGTGTGTGTGTGTGTGTGTATTTTACGTGCAAAAATTCTCTCAATCATTTATAATATCTTCATTATAGTATCACTGTGTTGTTAACGTGTTGATCATTTTCTATTTATCTGTCGTATAATTGTGTTAATATTTGCAAGAGAACTATCGAGCTCAATAGCATCTTTGAAACAATTTGTGATAATTCCGAGTTTATTTGCAGAGAGACTGTGGTATTACGAATATAAGAGATCGATTCGCAGATGATAATTTGACAACATTTATTATTCTCGCATATTTCAATCCACTGTATCATAATTTTAAGAGCTAGCGTTTAACTCGTAATAATTTATCTTCGCGAATGGAAAAGAAAAATTGTACATTTTTCTTCGAAAATAGTTTTTTTAGTATACTATCTTTTATAAATATATATTTAATGAAAAAAAAATAAATGTATGTGTGTATAGTACATATTAATGGTCACAATGTACACACATACAGCACACGCTAACATAATATTGGAAGATAGTGTATTGTATATATAACCGTCCGTAAAAAAAAAAAAAAACTTAGAATTTTACGAACAAAACAGCATTCGATGCTATGGATTTTTAATTTTCAATATCTTGTAAATTGTAAAATTTTTCTAGTTATGAAATGAATTATTATTGATTTTGAATTGTAGTAAGTACCTATCAAACTATGTATACGCCTGAGAGAGTAATGTATAAATTATTTTCTAATACAACACACGTGTCAAAAAAAAAAAAATGTTTTTTGTTGCGCTGGCTGTATGAAAGTTTCGTGAAGGAGAACTTTGTGGTCTCCTCACAATGTCGCATTTGCCTTAAACGATCTGCTATGTAATAAACAAATACGTTTTAGAAATAAAAGACGAATCGATGGCTCTATCCCGATATGTATATATATGTATATATATATATATATATATATATATATATATAACTCTCCTCGAGATACGTAGAGAAAAGAAATTTATGTGTGTCATCTTCGAAGTTCGCATGCGCGCAGATAAAAATTGGGACAAAAATTGGTGTAATCTGACATGTTCGTTCAATGCAATTTACTTTAAAAAATAATAAATTATTTGTTAGCTTATAGAGAACTCTGTTGTATCTCAACGAGTAAAAAACCTTGTATGTGTGTGTGTGAAGAAATATGAAGTTGTTTCTCGGAAAGTGACAAGAATTATTACTCAGGAGAAAACAAATACAATAAATTACTACTGAAAACATTAAAGCATTGTCTCTTACTCTGCACACAACATCCACTAGGATTTAATAATCATGGCATTGTGAAAGCATAATATTTCAAGATTCTCAAAAGCACTTTCTGTGCACGATAAACGGTCCCAATTCATCGTATTCCTGTCTGGAGATCCACATCTGCTGAAACGTGCTGAGACTGGCAAGAATTGAGCCGCCGATCCAGACCGAATACTTCCTCTCGGGCGGCGCGATCACTTTGATCTTCATGGTGGGCGGTGCAAGTGCTGTGATTTCTTTTTGCATGCGATCGGCGATGCCCGGATACATGGTCGTGCCGCCCGAGAGCACCGAATTGGCGTACAAATCTTTGCGAATGTCGACGTCGCACTTCATGATCGAATTGTACGTTGTCTCATGTATGCCACAAGATTCCATGCCCAGAAAACTCGGCTGAAACATAGCTTCCGGGCAGCGGAAACGCTCGTTGCCAATGGTGATGACCTGGAATTAAACCGTTACTCGTTACGTTTCATCCACTGACCACGCGGCTAGGCAATCCATGACGAGTTAACGCTTTTAATTAGATTAATACTAATGAGTGTACTAAACTTGCCAGTTTCTTTTTTTAATCATAACCACTTATAAAGCCAGCATTTGTTTTTTTTTTGTTTTTTTTTTTTTTTTAATTTTGATATAATCGATTCTGTAATTCTGCTTTATCGTGCGCATTTTAAAAATAGTTTATTAAAATCTGATATTTGATGCTTTCGCGTTGTGTTATATTAATATTCGAAGAATGTTTTTCGAGTTTGAACAGCGTTAGTGTCATTTTTATAAAACCGACGTTTCATGAACGTTTTAGTTTACTTTATCAGGATTTCAAGAGCAATCTGATAGATGCTGTAGTATCTTCGAATAGTTTATTAAAAGTTTATGTAAGAATTTTTGTGTAACGCCAGAATTAACTTATTTACCTGCCCGTCTGGCAATTCATAGCTCTTTTCTAACGCGGTCGATGCGGCGGCTGTCGCCATTTCATGCTGAAAATCAAGAGCCACATAGCATAGTTTCTCTTTGATGTCGCGCACGATCTCACGCTCGGCGGTGGTCGTAAAGGTGTAGCCTCTCTCGGTTAGAATCTTCATCAAGTAATCCGTCAAGTCCCGACCGGCCAGATCCAAACGCAGGATT
Source organism: Pseudomyrmex pallidus (assembly GCA_014825455.1). Taxonomy (NCBI): domain Eukaryota; kingdom Metazoa; phylum Arthropoda; class Insecta; order Hymenoptera; family Formicidae; genus Pseudomyrmex; species Pseudomyrmex pallidus. Next base: position 7,678 of record QVNV01000804.1, on the reverse strand, counting down.
GCATGAGGCAGAGCATATCCTGGAAAAAAAAAAAAAAGCATTGCGATATATATTGTCTAATTAATACATTTTTTTAATAAGAAAAAAATCGACGTATATTTCAATCAATAAGACGTAAACCTTCATAAATCGGTACTGTGTGAGACACTCCGTCGCCGCTGTCCAATACGATACCGGTGGTGCGTCCTGACGCGTATAAAGACAGAACAGCCTGGATGGCGACGTACATGGCCGGGGTGTTGAAGGTCTCGAACATGATCTGTGTCATTTTCTCGCGATTGGCCTTAGGATTCATAGGCGCTTCTGTGAGTAGAACGGGATGCTCTTCCGGCGCGACTCTGAGCTCGTTATAGAACGTATGATGCCAGATCTTCTCCATATCATCCCAATTGGTGACTATGCCGTGCTCAATTGGATATTTGACGGTAAGAACTCCGCGTTTGCTCTGCGCCTCGTCGCCCACGTAGCTGTCCTTCTGTCCCATGCCCACCATGATTCCCTAAACATATTCTTGATTAGAAATATTTAACTACTTTCTCGTCGTGCAAATTAATTATTATTATCGGATATATATATATATATATATATATCTTCGTTTTACCTGATACCGGGGTCTTCCGACAATTGAAGGAAACACAGCTCGAGGAGCATCATCTCCGGCAAATCCGGCCTTGCACATTCCCGATCCATTGTCGATCACTAACGCGGCCACATCGTCGTCGCACATTTTGAAATAATATTATGTTTTCTTAAAATAATAAATTTGTTTCCTTTCTAATGTGACGGATGATTTCACGGAGCAAATCAAGATTTAGCAAAATGCGAAAACAGACGCTTGAACGGACTCGAGAGAATTGGAACAATCACGCGGAAGATACTCGGAAGACTAGTATTTTACACCGACTTCTGAATCCTCTTTGAGTTTATTCGCGGAAGGAAGAGTTGCTTTATACAAACTCCCCTTCTCCCGCCGCGGATTCGCACACGTTTCTTTACACAGAAACGTCAGGAACCGATAAATCTCACGCGTCGGCTTAATACTAATGGATTTTTTTTTTTTTTTTTACGTTAAAAGCAGAGTACTTCCGTTATAGACAAGAGATTTGCATGTGAGTAATTTCAATACGATGTATATGTAATTTTGTACACACACAAGCTATATTATTATTTAGTAACAATAATTCAATATCGGCAAAAATATAATACTCAGATTTTGTTGTTAAATAATATGAGCGTTACTGTTATACGTAAAAAACAAACAGTTTAAGATACAGCTCGTTCTTTTGGAAATTGTACGATATAATAAAATTACAAGTGTGTTATAAACAGGTTTTTCTGTTGTTGTTATAGATATTATGAAAACTGAAGAATTTTTGACAGGAATTTTTCTGCATTTCTTACTTATTACTAAAAAAAAATATATTTGCAAGGTTTTTGAATAAAAAGAGACCTAATTGCTTTTTAATGTATGCCAATTACAACTGGAAGATGCTAACTCCGCTCGTACATGTTATCTCCGTGAATGCACGAAGTTCTCGCAGTAACTAGAGCAGTAACTACACACTTTTCTGCGTTTCCTCTACGACGGAGTATTGGTCTTTTCGCAAATCTTTAATAGACGCAATGTTTTTAAGCTGAATGTAATTGTATCTCGAAAATTATGAAAAAAAAAAAAAAAAAAAAAAAAAAAAAAAAAAAAAAAAAAAAAAATACATTTACATGTTGGGAAATTATAAATTAAATTGTGATCGAAAAAATCGAAACAAAAAACCACAAATGTCCGTACGTCCGATTTCTTTTTCTATTTGTTCACAAAGTGGCAAAATTAAATAAAAAACAAAAGTTCACGATGTTAATCAACTTAACACGTCTTAATTGTTCTAAATTGCCTTCCACAAATGCGCTTTTCTAAAAATAGATATAATCGATCTTATCAAAACATATACAAAGAGAAAGAATGTATTACCTTTAAACAGTATATAAGTATTGTACAGGTATAATATAGTATTGTATAATATTTTTCTCTCTGTCATAGTATTATTTGAATAATTAATTTTTGATAAATCGGATATTATTTTTTTTTTTGTTTTTATGTGAGCTTGTATCCATATCGCGGTTTACCGTCCTGTCTATTTGCGTCACCTGTTGATAACAAGCTCCATTCCTTTGAGGATATTTTACAAACCGAAGCGCATTACAGAGAATCACTGTTCCGTAGACTGATCTCGCCATCAGAGCGTCATTTATAATCACCATATTATGCCCCTTAATTAACCGTTCGACTAATGATATTAATTAGGCTGTGAAATTAAGTACTCACTTTTGGAGTTTTTGCATATATACCTCTCTTAATATTTTTCAACGGCATCATCGTGCTACGCAACGATGTAACGCGATGGAAAGGCAACGTACAAGCAATTTTATTGCACAATCATCAGAGAGTATATCATAATAGATATAAAATATATACGATTAAGATTAAAATCAAACGTATATGTATCTCGCTTCTCGTTAGCAAGCAAAGTTATATGTATGTACAATTTTTACACATTCGCGTTCAATTCAACACAAGTATGTCAGAATAGTATGACAGAAATTAATAGGAAGTAATAGCGCAACATAAAATATTTCATAAAATATTCACTATATTATGTACGAGTTGAACAAGATATATCTTTAAATCTTTAATTCTCTTTCGAAAAAAATATTTTTTTTTGTTTGTTTTATCTTCTTAAAACCACAAACTTGATATTCATCATTTCAGATTGACACACACTCTAACAAAGAATAAATAAAAGCTTGTTAGCATAATTTTTTTATATATATACACAACCACCCACCCACCCACCCCACACACATACACACGCGCGCGCGCGCACGCACGCACGCACACACATATATACATGTTAGTATTAAAGCCCGAAGTGCGGTAAATCCTAGGATTGACTGGTCAATGCGCGAAAAACCCAAGCGTTTTGGTCGAAGTCCGAAATAGTTTTGTTTTTCGGCCTTTTACTGTTGTGTTTTTGATCAATCCTAAGAGTAACTAACACAGCTGGTTAAAGTTGAAATCTAAAAACATTACTTTGGACTTTGACTAGTCAATCCTAGGTATAATTAACATGACTGTTATGGTCAAAGCGCGAAGCACGAGCGTTTCTAGGATTGACTGGTCAATATAAGGAACAAGCGTTTTGGTCAAAATTTGAAATAATTTTAACCGTCGCTCGTTGTTTATTAAAAAGTTATTAACAAGAAAAGTTTTATAAATGAATTTTTATTTTTCGATTTCATGTACATTTTCTTCGTGTTGTGTGTAGGCAGAGAGAGGCTGCGCCCCCCCACAAGGAGGACTTTATCCCCTTGCAGGGAAGTGGTTACGCCTCTCCACCTGCATTTCCCCTGAGCTACGATGCTTCATTACTAAAACTTTTTTTGTTAATAACTTTTTAAACTTTTTAGACCCTCTTAATATTTGGTTTTTCGAAAAAATCACGTACGCAAAACATGATAAGCTCACGGGAGAGCCTGACTAAACACTTACAACACGAAGAAAATGGAATCGAAAAATGAAAGTTTATTTATAAAACTTTTTGATATACAACGATTAACTAGCCAAAGTCTAAAGTGATATTTTTAGATTTCAACTTTAATCAGCCGTGTTAGTTACTCCTAGGATTGACTAAAAACACAACAGTGAAAGACCAGAAAACAAAACTATTTCGAGCTTTGACCAAAACGTTTGGTTTTTCCGCGCATTGATCAGTCAATCCTGGGATTCACCTTACTTTGGATTTTAACATTGACATATATGTATATATATATATATATACACACACACACACATACAAATGATATTTGCATTTTTTACGTGCAAATATATTTCACTTCATCTTTATATACAAATACTGCACAAAAAGCAGCGTCACTTTCAAGATATGAACTTTCGTAATACAGCAAGTAAACTTTGTAAGAATAAATTAGATATATATATATATATATATATATATGTATATATATATATATGTATGTATATTGCCAATACTTCTTGTCACATCATTATCACAACAATCTTAAAATATTTTTTTACTTATCCCAGAGACCAACTTCTTTCATACGCGTTTGAAAGTATTTCTCCAAGGCATTGGCACATCGGTAATATTCTGTGTCGGATCTATTATACAGTCTACAATTTGTGAAAATCCGCAACATATCCGCTACAAATAATCTTTTAATTATATAATATCCAGAGTTTAAACGATCCTGCATAGTTTTGAGATCTGTAACACATGCATCAATATCAAATCTTTACCTCTTTGATTTTTTAGCGTTTTTTTATATATTTTTTTTTATACTCTTAATTCACATTAGACGATGTATATGCCAGAAGAAAAAATCGAGTAATTAAATTGATATTTTTTTGAAACTTACCCATGGGATACTTTATGTGATCGTAATAATCTGGAGCATCGTTCTTATCTACAGGTTTTAAAAAAGGCCACGCTGTGCTGTGCTTCTTTACACTATTCAGAACGCTACTCAACGTAGAGTATAAAGACTCTGATGTATCGAGACTCGCGTCTATCGATTCTGAATTTGGAGCTCCTTTCGCGACGCCTCTCGTTCGTGTTTGAACCAAACTTTTCCATCCGGTTTCGTGAATTCCCGGAATAGATTCAATAGGGATGACTCTTATACCCTCTCTAAAACATGTTAAACCCGGATGCGCTTTCTGTATGTCTTGCTGCCTTTGGTAAATCAGCTTCTTGACAATTTCTTTCTGCTTTCTAATCACCGCCGTGAATTCAGTGTACACAATCTTCGGATTCAATTCGCAGTGCATTAAGGTCGCGCCCACGTAACGTTTGATGTATCCCTGGTACATCGATTTCGGCAGTTTTATGTCTTTGCTAAAGCCCTGCTTCTTGAAGTATCCGATAGCAAAGTCGTCCGCAAATGTGAGAAAATGCAATATGTTATTTTTGATATGATAATCTTTCAGCATATTCATCAAGTGTGTTCCGTAACCTTTTACTTGCTCGTGACTTGTAACAGCGCAAAATACTATTTCGGTGAAACCTTGGCTAGGGAACATGCAGAAACATATACCGCCGATTGGTCGACGATCCTTTATCAAAGCTAACGTTTTGTGTTTTCTATGGACAATAAAAAAGAGTTATCGCTAATAAGTATATAAGAATATTTTGTACTCTTTTTTACTCTCACTATAGATTAGACGTTACTCACGGGTCGAAAACAAGTTGAGTAATATATTCTTTGGGCGTTCTAGGTAACTGATGACTGAACACATCTTGCAATCCTATCAGCCAAAGCATGGTTTGCTTTGACACTGGTCGAGTAAGGCTATTTCCGACTACATGAAACTCTATTATCTTCTTACTCTCTTCCATTTTTGCGGTTTCGTCACGCGGTACATTTGGTGGAAAGACCGCGTCCGAACCGGACATATAATTAGTATCATTAATAGACGCGACAATTTCAGCAACAGTCTCATCCGGAAGATCTTCGAGATTTTCTTCATTTTTCTTTCTCTTTACATCGGAACGTCCCTCAGGAGTGGAACGTTTCTCCGGAAGTTTCTTTATTCCTGGACTAATATTTATTGTTGTAAAGTTATCCTTCTCATTTGGAGTAACAATGACCTTCTCAAATTCCCCTGTTTTTCTTACTTGTTGCCTTTTTGTGTCTAGAGGCTGTTTGAATTTGGGATCCCATATAGGTGAGGTATCACAATATATTTCTTCTTCTAACATCTGGAGAAACCTTAAATATAAAACCAGGATAATTATACGTTGTAAAACATAAAAAAAAAAGAAGAGAAATAGAAAACATACTTGGGAAGATGCGTCAAACACATTACTCTCTTGTCAGGTTGAATCTTCTCTCTATCAGTATAAATTTTATCTACTAATTGTTTGGATACTTGCTTAAATACAGCTTGCAAAAGCTCTTTTCCAAAGGCTACAGTAGTATTGTAATGCTGCAAGGAATCGCAAAATTGAGGTATATGGCAGTAAACAAGCCAGCGAGTAAAATTGGTTCTGTAAGCAACAGCCTCTTTCTCATTCATCATTCGTTTGGCGCTTGGTGTTTCAAAGCTCCAATAATTCATGCAGTGTAGAAACATTTTGGCCATATCGCAAATCATTTGCCAGTCTTTTGGTGGTAAATGACTGAATTTGTATAAAACAAAATTTGTCACTGCTTGCACTATGCTAAAATCTTCAAACGGTGGCTTTTTCAATGATCCTTCAATGACTGGTTTTGTCCTATATATAATAGACCTTCTTAACAATTTGTACAAATGTACATATACTCTTCTAGTGTCAGGATCCTCCTCTCTTTGTACAGTAATATAAATATTCTCTGAATCAATAACCATCCCTAATAATCTATTAATTTCTTCTTCGGACAAAGATGACAAATGTTTAATGTGATTCTCCAGAGAATGAGTACATCCGTGACATGGGTCGTAAAAGGTTACAGGTGGCTGTGGGAGTTGTCCGCTGTTTTGCGATTTATTAAACATTTGTGGATTTTTCCATCCGTTACATTTACATTCTTCTGCTTGACAAGCGCTATATGCTGACAGCTTCAACAATTTCTTGACTTGTGGCCAATTAAAAATCTGCTGTTTGCGTTCCTGTATTCTTTGGACATTGTTGCTCTGCGAACTCGAATTCTGCGGCTTGGTTGCATTAAGATCTTTATTGTTACTTTCCTGCGACACAGTGCTTGTAACAGGTTGTCCAGTCTCGCCCGACGATACTAAACTCGTCTGAGAACTCACGTCCTCGGTTGCCATCCTGAGAACATTTCGTAATTTTTCAGTTAATCGGAGTGAACTCTTTTTCTTTCTTTCTTTCTCTCTCACTCTCTCTCTCTCTGTAGTTATATGCAAATTACCTTACGTCAACTCTCTTATTTTATAACACAATCAATTTTTATAACTTTTTTCATGAATCAGATTGGATTAGAATTAGGGTAAGAGTAGGTAGGTTAGAATCAAACTTTCTGTGTATACAGATATATGTTTCTTGTAATGAAAACGGAAGTTTGCTTAGTTGGTCACTTCAGATGGCAATACAGTCCCTCTATTCCAACGCTTGTACCACTTGTCATAGCAGCTGATAGAATATTGGACGGAGAAAAATTTCGTCCATAGACTTATATAATAGACGGAACATTCATATGAGCAAGTTGTCATAAACATTAAGGAACAGAGATAGTACTGAAATGAATGCCTCTCTGTCTTACAATAGAGTGGGGAACCAATCACCTTAAACTGATTTAGCGCCTGCTGAGTCTTTAGGTTTGTTCGCGTCGCATGCTCCAACATGCTTCTACTCGCTCCAACGCGCTCTAATACGTTCGCGTCACCGGAAACAATATGGCGAATAGGTGTTCGCGTCGCGTTAGAACGTACTCTAAGGGGCAATTAGGAGCATACTCTATTTGCCTCAGCTTTAAAGGTGGTGCAATTGAAGCATTTTGTTGTGCACATGCGCAATGATTGAGGACGAGTAAATTTTCGAGCGGATCTATGGCTTCGTTCCGATATATACACTGAAACTTCATTTATTTTCCCACCCATGAAACGTGAGCACTTCACTTATTTTCCTTTCAAAGGAGATCCCACCACTGCTGCAGAGTAAAG
>QVNV01000803.1:0-49888 GCA_014825455.1 Pseudomyrmex pallidus | reverse complement strand
GATTTTTATAGTAATACGTTTTTTAGAAATACGAGTTGCGCATGTACTTGGCGCCTTTTTTTACCTTTTTTTTGAAAAGGTAATATATACACGTTGCTCGTTTTCTGTCGGGAATTGCGGGTGGTCGTTAAGTTCGCGCGCGACCGCGTTTATATTTACCCTTTGCTCGCGCATCTCGCGAGCTTTATTCGTGCCACCTGTTATCCGGTCGTGTGCACCGGCCGCACCGTCGAGAAAGAGTACGGCGACATTCCGGGCGCGCTCGTAATACGGGAATTTCCCCGAGAGAGGAGAGAGGGTGGCGCGCACAACGTGGCCGATGTGTGCGGTTGCCCGATGCTCACGAAGACGAACCTGTCGTTGAGCTCCAAGTAAGTCCAATTGCGGTGTAATATCCGGCAATATATTCGAGTCGCGCTCGCTCGACGATACACATTATAATGGCGGTTGCTCGCAATTGCACAGGCGAGAAACGTTCTCGCCAATTGTCACGGCGGAACGGCGAAAACTGCAGAGGTGGAAGCTTCGTTTGCATCGCAAGCGCACACCGACAATAAGAGCTGCTCGATATGAATTCGCGAATAATATCTACACACAATTGTCCGGAAAAACAATGCTCTCTCTCCTTCCTTTCTTCCCGCGAGTATTATCTTCAAAAATTCGCCGCGAAACAATTCATTCATTTCCTTCGATAATTAATGGTCTCGCATACACCCGATGCGCAACGCGAGCACAGATGCTTTTTCAACGACATTTAAATTTTAAATTGTTCTCGCGCATAGCGTGTGTGTCTAAAAAAAATTGTTTTCCCCGCCAATAATCGATATCTTCTTCGACGCGAATGCGCTATCGTGCGCGAATGTAAGTCCGAAACACGTCGCACATTGTATGTATATACATATATATACGTACATACGTGTAATAATATCGAACGAACCGTGTAGGGAGCCGATACCGCGCGTTCAATGATAAAGGTATAAAACCTTTCGTGCACGTGCAGAGGGAGAGAGGAAGAGAGAGTCTTGATCGAACTCACGGAAGTCGAGGCATCTATGTTTATTGCCTATGACTATGTCCACACGGTTTGGTTCATTGTACTTGTCGGGGAGAATGCGATTCCACACGGCTGCGGTTGTGTATGGCGTGAGAACAGACGTTCAACAACCTGCCTTCAATGCGACCAGCTTCGATAATAATCGCAATATAGATTTTGCATGATAGACGTTGCTCACCGCCGTAACAATATCACATTGTTCGTTTTTCTTTTCAGGTTTTTGTTTTGTTTCTTAAACAGCCGGAGGTTCGTTCAAACGCGCTCATTATTAAGAAAAATATATTGTGTTATATTTTTTATTAATGACTTTTTCCGCGGCTGTTGTTGTCACTCGATTTTGATAAGAAAACAAATTAATTTTTTTTCACGTTACATCCGGAGTTTTTAACGTGTATAAAAAACGTATAGAAGAACGTACGCAAGATATATTATTCAGTTTTGTGATTAGTTTTGAGAAGAGAATTTTTTGTGACAACATAAAAGAATTCTTCACCGTTGTCAACGTTCGCGGATGTGTATCGCTACGAAAAAATAACTGTGACAAGCGTATCTGACGGTAATTGATCGAGAGAGCGACACAAGTGAACACGTAAAGCGATCGTGCGTATGTACACGCGTGCGAGCGAAACGCAAATTTTGATCGAAAATTCTGATTCGCGCTGTCACCGCGCGCCCGGCCGCGCTCGTCCCACGTGATAATAAAGCCGCTGATTGCGGAATCAGATTAAATTGCGCACAAGCGCAATTCGATCATTTAATCTAGCCCGAAGGTGCTGTACAGACTCTCTCGCATGAATTTCACGCGAGCAAATTTATCGCGTGACTTCGTGTGTTTTCATTTACGCTCGCGCTTGCGCTGCCCTGTTCAGTCAACGGATAATAACTGTGAGCGATTTTATCAGAGAGAGAGAGTTTGTAATAATTAGTGATTTCTCATTTATTAAACTTGTTGCTTATTGCAAACAATTAAACAACAATAGATAAACAAGATTTTATCTATAAAATTGATTTTATCTGAAAATTGTAAATAAATATATTACTTGTATAGGTACTTTTTTCTAACGATAGAATCTTTTCTTCCATTCACGGACATACTCCGTGTCGTTGTATAAAACGGCTGTTATACGCGAGTCATTCCATCTATTTCACATATATTCGCTCACAACTCACAAAATCGCTTACTATTGCCCAGAGAAAAACTTTGCTTTAGATCCGCAACAACAAAGAGTCAATTAAAAACTTTTCGTTGTAGAGGCGAAAATTCTGTTCTTCTACAACGAAAACCGTAATTCCAAAATCGATTTTTATCCCCTTACGCCTTGTCGCTTTTCATTCTCAAGCCATAGTCTACCCGCAATCTTCTTCTCATTTTTTATCTCTCTCTCTCTTTCGCTTTTACTGCTAAAAATATTTCTCTTGAATATTGCTTGGATATATACGGAGCCATCGAGATAAGATTTTTTTCAAGATGTTCTTTCCCTATTGTAAGGTACACCTTAACTTTTTTTCACGAGCTGCTTGTAATAACTTAGTAATTTTCGCCGCGAGTGCTCATAAACTACGATGGCCCGTTATCGCGATTTCATGCCGACGTATCAATTTGCGTATTATTTTACGTCCGTTATATTTTCGTGCCTTTGCCGATCACGTTTCTCGGATAAATATGTGATACTTTGAAGTTTATGTCTCTCTTCTCTCTTTAACGCACCTTTGAAGCATTTATTTTCAATTCTTTTGTGAGTACATTTTCATTTCCTGTGTATTTTTGACATCTGCGTTGTTCAAATATATTTTTCATATTTATATATTACTTAAAGACAAACGCGATAAAAGTGGCAACAGAATAAAAATCGGAATAGCGTAAAAACGGACAATTTCGAATAATTTTCGCGGTGTTTTTGTAATTTTAACAGAACGTGACGGGAGAAGGGGGTCCTCAGAGACAAGATTTGACATGGTCGATTGCCACCCTTGAGAACGTCAGTGTCGACATTCTTGTTAAATCCAGATTCAACGAACCGCGTTCTCCGACCACGACCTCGTCCAAACTCGCAAGTTAACCTCCACCTTCCCAAGCTCGTTTCCGATAAGCCTCTCGCGAGTCCGCGGTGACATTCTCTTGTCTCCATGTGGAGTGCATAATAATGTCTCCAAGGGAACCGCATAGAGCCGCTTTGTGGCTCGTTAATATATACATACATATATCTCATTCTTTTATATATGTAAGTATATATCTTTCTCTCAATGGATCTCCTTAACTCGACCTCGATGTGCTCGAGCTTAAGTGAGAAAAGTGCTCCCGAAAAAAAAACTACCTTTGTGAAGATCTCGCTCATGTAACTTGCATACGTATTGAATCGTCTCTGTTACGTTATTGAATTGAACTTTCAAAATCAGAGGAATAATATTTATACAGCTGCGTAATCAAAATACGCAATACGCGCGATATTGCTAAACTTATTACTTAATCGAGTGAAACTCATTCGATTTGTATAAAAAAAAATATATTCGGCACATCCCTATTCTGCAACGACAGTCTTTTCGAATGGGATTTTGGATGTTATTTATTTTTTCCTCGCAAAGTCCATAGAAGCGTTTGTCAATGTTTCGTACGTCACCTGACGAATACGTCACCAGAAATTGCCATTAATCTTTATCGAGCACACACACGATGCCACGCTCAAAATAGACTGTGGGTGTATTTTAACGCGAAATTCCGCACGGTTTAATAGTGCATAGGTCTTGAATAATGATTCACAACAACCAATATTGATGTAAATATTACACATTATTACCACAAATTATTAACGATTTCATTTATGATATTATCTTTATGTATACACGTATGCATGATTTATAGTGCAAAATTAATCAAATCATAATTTTCGATAATACTTTTAGACTTTTTATATTTAATTTTTTGATACTCTTTCAAATATTATATTGTTTTATGTTTTTAAATATTTTTATATTTAACATTTAATTATTGCAAAGGTTTTGCGCGGTTGTTTTGCAACTCATAGGTTTAATTTGAGTCTTGTCGTTAATAAACTTTTTTGATTGTCAGTTACTTTGCGGCGCGCGTGTATATTCTCAATCGTACATTTTTACAGCCGCATTAAAAGTCGGGCGCGACAATTTCGGAGAATGAAAGGGGACATTAGAAGTCTAAGTTGCTCCTGGAGTGCATTAAGAGATCCCGGAGGAAGAATGTTTTTTCCTCTCTTTGTCCATCTGCCGAGAATTTTCTCTTACTCGCGGAATTGCAGGAATTAGCAAAGGTTCAAGCGGCGATGTAGTACGCAAACGCCTCCACGAACGCCCGATGGAAGCAGATTACTCGGTGAAAAGATCGCGCAGGTGATCCGGAAACACGTGTAATCCATGCGAATTCCGATAAAACGTCGAAGAAAAATCGTCCCGACACGCCGCGACTCTTCAACGCGACAGAAGTAACAATTACGCCGGCTCAGATTTACGAATTAATTTTCGTCCGAGATAATAATAAGATACGGGAGCTTCCAATTGACAGCGATCGTATGGAAGTTGGCGCATTTCAGCGCTATTTGGCTCTAGAAATTTTTGGCAATGTTCGAAAAATCTTCCCCGTAATAATTCCGAGAGCGCTCATTTCTTTTGCAAAAGCTTTCAATCTTTGCTATTTCTGGGCGAGTTACGCGAGGTTTGATGTCTCGCCGCAGACTGGTCAATAAAGTTGCTCGACGGCAAAAACCTACTCCGACAATCACGACACCGCTATCGTATTTTCTTTGTCCGTTCGCGCAAAATTTCCATACAAGGATTCGACGACGTGAAAGAATTATAAGACGAACTGGCTGACCTGGCATGTTTACCGAGAGAAATAACTTTGCACAAGACTTCAATTTTGATATTGAAAACGTAGATGAATTTTATCGCAGACAAGAAAAACGTTTCATACGTGTGGCGAATGTTATTTTAAATTATTTTGTATATATAATTTCATCAATGTAAAAATAAAATAACTATACGTCATACGTAGCAAAAAACAAACGCAAGGTTTCAACAGTTTGCAAAAATTATGCGAAATTAATTACGCTACTTCGTCTATCTGAATTATTACACGCGAGATATTGCACGCGCGCTGATCGTAACGAACGTATATTCGATACGTGACTTCGCAAATGCAAATTTAATTCCGGCTAGTAGCGGCATAAATATCTTACGTTTCGTTCCAAGATTACATTTTCATCGCGAGATTCAAAAAAGATTTTACTTCTCCTCCATGGTCGGTCCTAAACAATCGACTTCGTGCGCTCCGGTCACGCGACGCGAGCAATCTCTATTAGATTAAAAATAGATTGCGATTGATTTCAAGTGGGCGCAAGTTCCGCGGAGCCGAAGAACAAGCGAACTGTATTCCGTTCGCTGTCAGATTAGAGGTGCCTGACCCAACGAAGAAACGTACTACTTCCCGCGTAAGGTATCTCTTTTCTCCTACCCCTCGTAGGTTGTGCTCGAAGCCGTTTCCCATCACTTAACCATATTATCGCCCACGTCAGTCCGCACGGAAGTTCGAAATTTTCTCGGCGATGTCACGAGAAATAAGATTCGGTCTAGTCGGTTTTATATAATCCTTAGTACTCGAGAATTCTTTTGTATTTCTGAAAGCTGTTTCTCTCTCGCATCAGAAATCAGCCTTCAAAATATATGATACAATTTACTTTTTATACTTTCTTTTTTTATGTTCTCTTTTATTTCACGTGAGAGTTTTTGAGAAAAAAGATATTAAAAATGCATGTTTTTTGTTTCTTATAAAAATAAAGATAACAAAAAATAATGTATATTTTAATATCTCTATTGTTTCGCAAATGGTCTTCTTATCGTTCCTCTATCGCATCGACTTGTCATTATTTTGTGTGAAAGGGTATTTAGCGCGATCGTGAGATTGCGGTTGAGACCTTCGTACTTTTGCGAGTTAATGGAATAAGTGTAGCGGAACGAAAAGCGTGAACTAGAAATGATCTGATAAATACGTGAGAGAGCAAGAGAGAGAGAGAGAGAGAGAGAAGAGAGAGGGAAAAAGATCGGGACAATGGCTCTGCTATATAATATCTTGTGCTTCTACGAGATATAAATATGGCAGCTGCTCGCGCGAGAGAGGAGAATTTCAACTCTTCTCGTTCTTCTGTCGGCACGTCACATATCACACTCCTCGTTTCTGTCTCTATTCGCGAATTCTCTCTTGGGTCGTCGAGGCTTGGGTCGTCGTTCTTCTGTTATTTTCATTCTTTTTCGAGAAACCGATATACATACGAAACCTTTTTACATGAAATACAAACACGCAATATACACAAAAAGACGATGTGAGAGGAAAATTGAATTTATAAGTGAAACATTAAAGTTCTGTGTGATATGTACATAATTTATATGTTTATATATAATTTATATAAGTTGTATATAAATCATATATATTTTAACCATAATTTTTAATTAACATGTGGCTTGACGAGATGAAATAATAATAATAATGAGAAAATATGTACAAAATTTAATGGTTAAATATTTCAGTGCTCGCGTGTAAAAATTGAATAACGAAAGATCAATGATGCCGATTTTGAGACGATTTACGACGAGATCTCTCAAAATCGATAAGTTATCGTGCACGAGAGGTTGGACGACCCTGACGCAGGTCTCGAGAACTATTTCTGGCCCGGCTGATATATATCCGATTCTGTACGTAGCCGCTGGCTACGCGTTTATAACGTTCTCACGAGTAAAGTCTCCATTGTTTTGATGCAAAATTTTAACAGCGCGGATTACAGTGTGTAAAGTGTTCCGCTGTAGACACAATTAAAATGCAACATATTTTCGTAATCTGTTGTATTTGTGCACGCTGCGATCTTTATGTGTATATTTTACGCCGTATTTCCCTCTTTCTCTCTCGTAAAAAATCAGAGAATATTGGTTTGCGTGCAATATAAACCAATGTTTTTGTTTCAAAAAAATCTTATTTTCACATCAATCTACTAAATTAAACGTGCAGATCACTAATCTTTATTCGCCTTACACACACATCAAAAAATTTCTTGCGTGACATTTAGCGATTATAATCCGAGTATAAATTTCGTGCAAATATTTGAAAGATATCAATTAATTATAAAGTAAAATTCAGCTAGAAAAAATTATCCAAAATATATATATTTGAAGAGAAAGCTTACTAATAAAATGTATCGGATTATATTTATCGTGTGCTTTTTAAAATCACGATTATAAACTAACTTAATCACATCGATTAGGAAATATGAAACTCGGACCGTATAATCGAATCACAAATGTCACAGGTAAACGACGATTGGTGAATATGTCATCTGCGAATCTCACATATACGTACACATACAAATTTATCTCTCCCTCTCTTAATATTTGCTTCCCAGATACATATATATCTAATTATTATTTTATTTCTATCTCTCTCTTACAAGCTTCCCAGATGTAATTAAATCAATTGTCCGAAGCTTCTTTCTTTGCGAGAAACTAATTACTTGCATTGCCGCGTGTATCCCCACACGGTGCAGTGCGCTCGCAATCAAATCAGCTATTGGCATTCGGCTTCCGATAGCGGTTTATCGCGATAAAAACGAATAATCCGAGCAGGAGGCGAAGGGTTTCCGCCGGATAGATGTAGCGATTACCTCTCATTTTCGTGCAAACCGAAAGGCCGGGGAAACGGGAGAGCCGCCGTAGAGGTCGACGATAGGGTAAGCACGTTGATTGGCCGATAATTGTGTTTCCCTTGTCGCTAAAGCTCGTGTTTTCCCGCATATTCCTCTTGCCCGTACCGTGGCGATATTACTCTATCGTTGTTCTTGCGGTAACGACGATCTCTCCGGTCGACTCACGCTTCGGGAACTTGGCTTCAAAAACGCCTCCGGTCTGATCGCGATCGTGGTTTGAATCAACACGCGGACGGATGTTTCGTTTGTCTTCGATTACGCGAACCAGACACTCCGCGAACACGTTTTCATAAACATTTCTCGCGATTTGTGTAGTTGTAAAATAACGTAACAGCCTTGCGGTTAGGTTTTTCGGAGGTGAGAAACACAATCTTACATATAATCGTCAAAGACACGATAAGTATCTATAAATGTGGTATATATGTTAAACTAACGCGGCAACAAATTAAATATAAAAGAATATTTTAAAAAGTAAATTAGCGCAAAGAAGTCGCGAGCCTCAGAAGTGATCGCCTAATAAATTGTCTTGTAAAAATATGCGGAGGGTCGGTGGAGGGAAGAAGGCGACAAGGAATAAAATTCGGCGAATGAATCGCGTAATTAGATTCATCATCGTCAGACGCCTCCGTTTTCAGACGGAAACGGGCGAGTTTTCGGTGATTGCGAGGAACGTCAACGTCCAGAGAAATCGCGGTAATCCGTGAATTTGTCCGACCGACGTTTCGGATTACGCAAATTTATTCGCCGCGAATGAATACGCTCAAGCGCGCCCCGCACCGTTACGGCGACATAGAGGCTTACTATACACGCGTATATAGCGCATTTCGACGGAATAGGCGTCGTAAAATCGCAAGTGCAGCCACATTTATTTCCATTTATTGTTAGCGAGTTTTTTTTTTTTTTTTGTACGCAGAGGCTTTTATGAAATTTTTCCCCGATTGTTTTTTTCTATTTCTCTCTCTCTCGTTTTCCACGCGCGCCGCTGTCGAACAATCGGAAATATACAACCATAATATGACCGAGAGATTAAGCTTAATGGCAATAATTCAACTCGACAATGTATAATTGCTATTGTTGTATTAATGGATACATGCATATATAATTGTTATGACTGAGTCGGGCCACTTTTGCGATCATCGACGAACATAACAACGTTGTTATGTCATGCCCGTATCTTGTAACAGTTAATCTATAATTTGCCGCTCTCTCTTCATTCGACGACGCTCCATGAGCGAACTCGAGTTACTCGCGTCAAACTGATTCGCGCAATAATTCGAACGTATCTCCACATCTCGTTGCGATAATTGTATAAAGTACAAAATTCATATCAATTTCAAATCGATCGATTAACGTAGAAATATAAAAATATCTCGCGATGATTGTCTTCACACGTCTTTCGTGCGCAGAACGAATTTTGATCCTTCCCTTCGAGCGAGGAAAGTCCCTCGAATTTAATTACATCACCCGACGCCGTAACGAGAAGTTATACGACGAGAAGCAACAACCGAGAGTATTTAGCGCGCTCGTTTTCGCGTCAACGAACACGAGCGGGAAAAAGACGGTATCTATGCGCACAAACAATAAATGAGGCTGCTATTTTTCGTGTCTCACGACGGCACGCGAGTGTTTCGTGAAATAATTCGAGGCGGCTACTTACGGTCTCGAAGTTTGGCTCCCGGCCAAACGGCGCGCGCAATAACAGCGATCCGTACACGAGTGTTCGAGAGACGTCAATTTAGGCCAGCACTTTGTCTTTGAATTTCTCAGCCGAAGATCCGCGCGATACACCCGCAGAGATGCGCGCGCGCGCGCGTACATAAACGAAGCTTTTCGGCAAATCTCCGTCCGGGATAAGACGGGAAATACACACAGACCGATCGGTCTCGTATGTGCATACGTTAAACGATCAACGACGACGAGTCGGTTGAATAAAGCACGTGTGTGCAAACGAGCGCGGCTCTGACCCATTTGCAACTCAACTTCGCATTTCGCATATGAAACGTAATCCCGCGCGAATTATGTAAACAGTCGGGAATGTACTGGCGGTACATACGCGCGACACAGAGCAGTTAACTCCTTTTCGCGCGTCTTACTTAGTTACGTATGCGGTCGCGCGAAAGCGTGCGTGTATTAGGCGTGTGTGGGATTTAAAGCGAATGGCCGATCGCGTTGATGAAACTACGTGCGCGATGTATCAAGTGGATTGTTTATGCGGTTACGTCGATGCGTCGGAATCTATGTGAGATGAAATTTTCACAAAGAGTTATTTCCTCACCGTCTTCCGTTAATAAAGAAACAATATGCGAAATACATGTGTGTAATAATACTCAGAGATAAATACAATAAAAAATATTAATATATATATAAATTGCGGTTTTTTTTTTACAAGAATTTCGAACACTCCCGGTATATAAAGCATTGAACGAGCCGGACGCAATCTTTTTCGACGCACCGCTAAAATGTAAAACTTTAATCCAAAGCCACTTTCCTAAGTGCTACCGCGATTTTCAACTGAATGGTATGCACCGCGCGAAGTTGTCTAAAAAATACGCGCTTTTTCCGGGAAAAAAGCTCGGCAACCGCAGCGACCCGCGGCGCAAGTTCTCCATCTGGGGAAAAAACGCGCGCCGCTAGTATGAAAACCAAGGAGAATAAATTACCGTCGCACGCGCGGCAAAAGCATACGCCGTGAGCGCGTGCTTCCCTTCGCTTCCACGACAGCTCGGACGCTGAAATATATGGTTGGCATCAATGTCGGAAATTGTTTTCGTCGATTTAAATTGCTCGCCATTCGCTAGCACGGCGAGACGCAGCTTTTTATCGCGATCGACCGTGACGAATTTCTCGCGGAAATTGCAACTGCTAATTGTGAGACTAATACGTGCGGAAAAATATACGCTAATCCGTAATGCGATCTCGATTGAAAAATCTCGTGTATCGTAAAAAATTTGTTATTGGCGAAAAACAATTCGTGTTTGGAAAATATTTGGAAATACATATCTCGACTATACAATATTTGAAGAAGATACGCCTGTAATCAGAAATCTCAGAGGGGTCTTAACCGAGTATATACTTATTTCTACACTCTTCGTGTTTATCGTGATTGTTGAGCAAATATGACAAATAACGCATCTGTCGCTGTTGTTCAGACGCTACAAAATTTCACGCGAGATCGGAAATGAAGTTCTTTTTCATTTCGACGATAATATATATATATATATGACGCGTTGTCTTAAGAAAGAGAGAGAGCAGAGCTTCTATCTCTCCCTTTCCTCCAGTCTTTCTGCAAAGTCCCAAGGGTAAGTACAACCTCACGCTGATCGATCGGCAACGAAACTCGGGAAAAGTGTCGCGCTTCAACGATTTCACCTACTCTTCTCTCTGAATCACCTTCCGCCTTCTTCACTTCCATCTCCTCCTCGAATCGATCCGTCTGCTACCAACCCTCTCTCCTCTTCCCGACAAAATCCTTTTCCTTCTTTTCCTCCTCCTCCTTCTTCTTCTCCTCCGCCACTTGTCGCCGTTTATTTCCGTGCCGCCATCAGAAATTTATTAAACAGGTAGACACGAGAGAGAAGAAGAGAAAGAAAGTTAACTTTAGCTTTGCCGGACAAAGTAAGGATTTACGAATTAGCCGTGCGCGCTTTAGTTGACCGATTATATATAATCGACGAAATCGAACAAGAAAAAGATTCAAAGGCAATTTTTTCGAAGAAGACAGAGCGGTTTAAATTTCCTCTGTCAACAGGAGAAAAACCTTCATCGTTATATAAGCAGGTTATAAAAATTTGCTTTAGTTTCCGTCACAGAGAAATCATCTGTCGTCTGTAAGTATAATTTGTAAATATTTAGTTTCACTCAACAGAGTGATTAGTAATTTCATTTCGAAGACTGTTTACGTTAATTCTTGATTAATTTTACGAATGTACGCAAGTTGTCTCTGTGTTGTGGTTGTACTACTCGATAAAAGTGCGACTTAAACTTTTCGTGACTGATTCGCGTGATTTTGCGCTTTTCAATCCCCGGCGCCGAAGTTACAAACGAATGCGATCTCGGGCGACCGATCGAATTCTCGATATCCCGTGAACACTCGAGACGCGTGTCGAAAGTTACCCCGGCGGTGTTCGAGAGCTTTTCTCGAGTTTTTCTTGTAATTTCGCGTCTACTGTATACTGTAATATCCGGTGTGCATTCGGCGACGTCGAGAGACCCACCTCGGTTGATCAAACGGCGGGGAATCGATGTCCCGCGATCTCCTTTACAGTCGGAAATTCGATTGGTTGCTCGCCGGGAAAATTGCGAAGTTCGTGAGAAACTTGGGGAAAATGTGTCTGTCTCTTCCCTTCGCGCTCGCCCTTGCCGTGAATATCTTTTAGCGCCCCGAGAACCTTTTTTTCTTTCCCCGACGGGACGCCCCTCAGCCTTTCTATTCTTCAATGATAGGAAAACATTCTTCTCGGTGGGAAACAGGTTTTAGCAAAGGGACTTCGCTTTAGTACATTTCTTCGACATCTTACAAAGCTTTCTTCTTTCTTCTTCTTCTTCTTCTTCTGCGCTTTTCCCTCGCGAGGCGATCACTTTCCCTGGTTTTATGCAAGCTTTGAAGCTCTCGTCTAGTGAGAGGACGATTGATCGGAGCTTAATCCCCCGAGTGCTCTTCTTTCACCGAAAAGGCGTAAATGTTAAAAAGCAGATCTCGGCATCTCTATACGTCGCTTTTTACTAATCTTGTTTCTCGATTTTAGATTAAATTTATATGCTATGTTTTTTCGTGTAATATGATGTATGTAATATATTTGAAACAATATTTGTGTGCTCTGTATAAAAAAAAGTCATTTGGACACGCGATACAGATTACCTTTGGAAATCAAATACGGTGATGTTTTTGTTTTACAATTTTGTTATATATATATTGCTTTTGTTACAATAGTAATTGAATATGTGTGGACGCGCGGATTTTATATTGTATCTCGAACAATATACCGTATATATAACAATATACGGTGGGTGCTATTGTTATCAGCGCTTCTTTCTTGCTCTGTACACTCTGCCCTCAAACTGTTTGGAAATAAAACCGTCCCCCTCACGCTTTCTCGCACGATGGCGGATTGAAAATATTCAGTTTTATTTTCCACGTGCTCCAGCTCTCTTCTTGATCCCACCACTTATTGTTAGATTTAGCGCGTGTGGATTACCGCTTTTTTTCCATTTCGGAGTGTCAGACGCGCGCGTACGCGCGAATACGAAAAAAGGTGAATCGTTTTGACGCAAAGATGCGATGTAATAACGCGCGTGTCAAGAAACACATTAATAATATCGTGCTCTTTCATAAATCACACTGTGCGAGTTCTCGAAAGATGAATCGCGCGATTTCGATTTACTTTGCGTTGTATTTTCCCGGCAATATTGATGTTGATATTATGCAACGCCATTGTACGCGGATCTGGTCTTCCCGCATAGTTCGTGCATTATCGATGTGGCTCCGTTATATATTGTAGGAAAACCGCAGCAAAGAGAGAACGTCGTGAATGCCCGTTGTCGTTCGATTTCGAGGATAACTCGAACGTATAATACATATATATATAGGACATATATATATATAAGACGGTCGGTGTGAAGCTGACACCCCATGCTCAAAAAATGCAAATTCTAAATATAGTTCCTGATAAGTCGTCAATAACTTTGCTGAATTACCTGGGGAACTTCCAAGTAAAAACCCTGAAGTGCTTAAGACGAAGCACCTCCATGTGCCAAAAATCTCTTCGTCGTCTAATTATATAAAATTTTTTAGTTCTCAAAAGATTCTGACAAGTTTTATCAACGGGCCTTTGACTTGTTTTTTTAACTTTTTATTTCCAAGTTGGCAACCCACATCAAGAGTAAAACACGTCAAACGCAGCCAAATTCTGTCGCTTTTTCCACAGTTCTCAAAGAGTTGTCTCGAGTCCAACGAAATATATAATAAAAAGTTTAAAAAAAAGTGTTTCTCAGATATTTCAACTAACTATTGATGTCACTTATCAGGAACTGTAAGACTGTATTGTGTGGAATAGAACTATATAGTTGTTCAGTTTGCATTTTATAAACATGGAATGCCAATTTTCGTACTCCAACTATAAGACGAGAGCGCGCATATAAAAGAGCGACACAAGAGAACAATCTATCAGGATCAAATAATTCGATCGCGACTTTAACTCGCAAATATTGAGTTAATTGCCACTCCCTTTGTCGGAACGGTTAATTGCTGCGCTGGGTCGCACGTGCGGTAAACTCATTTGGCGCAAATAAATTTTAGCCGCCCGACGCACGCGCGCGCGCACACACACACACAGTTGTTTCATAGGAACCATCTTTTTCGAAAATATAATTATCTTTTCTCATCTGAAGATTGTATATACAACGCTTTATTTTTCGTATCAATTTGGTTGTTTACGCTACATAACTTCGATCAGTATAATTTGCTGGTTTTCATCTTGAAAGTTGAAGTACATCATTGTTTTAATTTGAATAAAACACTGTTTTATATTCTTGTTTCCTTATTTTGAGAAAGAGAAAAAGAGAGAGAAGTTGATTCTTTTTACTTTTGTATCTTATCGCAAGCAAGTGTATTAATTTTCACGTTTAAATGTTACTCTCCGCTGCGATAGCGAATTATTATTTCGCCAGCCACTTCACATCGCACGTTATTCATCTTGTTTTCAATGTGATGGAAATGTTTATTCATTCGGGATTATAATTCTGTTCATGTATCCAGCTTATTATAGCATTTTGCTTTTTATCATGTAAATTAGAAGATGTTTAC
Organism: Pseudomyrmex pallidus; assembly: GCA_014825455.1. Lineage (NCBI taxonomy): Eukaryota > Metazoa > Arthropoda > Insecta > Hymenoptera > Formicidae > Pseudomyrmex > Pseudomyrmex pallidus. The sequence goes on along the minus strand of QVNV01000803.1, from coordinate 35,316 downwards.
AAATTGGTCTATATATTCTATTTTTTTTCTCTCTCTTTCTCTCTCTCTCTCTCTCGTAAATAGAAATTTATAATTTATTTGTTTTTGTTTTTATACGAGCAACACGTAAACGCGCGCAAAACGTCCAGTAGAAAATGCGTGAAATTAAGCATACAAAAATAATGTGATTTCCAAGCCGGCGTCAAATATTCGCACTGAAAAATACATAAACACCATTTTTTATGTAATTGCGCATTTCCCTAGCGAGCAACGAAGGGAGAATTTTTGAACGTCACGTTCAAAACTTCTCTCTTTTTTCTCTCTGATTGTGTCGTGCGGAATCTAAGTTTTCAGAATATACTTTGGAAAGAAGGATAGAAGGAAAATCCTAAGCTTCGACGAGCAGTAAAATTTGAATACATCCGACACCCGTGGATTCTCGGACTCTGAACGCCCGTGGATTCTCTGACTCTTCGCGGTACATATTCTGAATGCGAAACGATGTTTCAAAGAATGTTTCTCCGAACTGTTTATATTACGTGTAAGATCGTGTGTCAGGTATCAGGTGGGCAGGCAGTACATTCTCATTGATCGTTCCGCGAGTGTCTCCAAATCCCCGAGATCAATCCCTCGTAATTTATAGGAGATGCGTGCTTTCTTCGATCACTTTTTTTTCGACGCCGACTTCTTTGCCGCGCAAAATATCGTTAAGTGCGTTGCAAAGCGTGAGCGCGAGATATTTCAAGCTGAGGAGACGCTTCTTTTGAAATTAATTCCATGCCTCCGTTCAAACGCTCTATTTTTTAATAGTTGTTTTACTCACTTCATTGTACGTGTACTCATTAAACAGCGGTGACCGCAGATACGCGGAATGATACTGTTTACAGAGCCTGCATGACGCGCTTTGTCAACTGTGTTAACTGTAATCACTGTCGAGTTGACTCCCCGGATCGGACGTTAGTGAACAATCGCGCAAACAGCATTAATTTGCGGACAAACCGTGTATGTATACACAGCGTCTCGCGGATCATATTTCTTCGATGAAATTGCGCGCGTTCCTTTTACTCGGAATATATTCGCACTGAGAAAGAGAGAAAGAGCGATATATTAGTGTATATGCATAATTATTTACTTTTGTATCCTTATCTCATAATTGTTACAATATTGTCGCGACTAAATTTTTTTTACATTGAATAAATAAGATATCGAAGAAAAAATAACAAGATACGCGCGTGATCGAAAAACACAGAAATTGATATTTTCACACAAACAATAAAATTACAAGAACAACAGTTTGTGGATAAACAGAGCGATGATAAATCTCGGAGAAATGAGCGCGTATACGCGCGTTTATTCAGCGTGCGCTGCGAGTGTCGACGGCAAGCGAAAACGTTACACACTATGTATGTAACATGACTTGGTCCAACACGCTGAAACGGACACGTGCTTGACGAGATGTTGTGTGTGTTGCTCGATTACAAACAAGCGTGCGGACGGTTGGCCTGGATTAGGAGCCGAGTGCTAATACTCGCGCGGATTTTCGTCAAACATCCGCGGCGGCCGCGTGTCAATCATCATTTATTCGATGATGAACGATTCGATTCCGAGGTATTTGGTTATTGATTCATCGCCGTCGATGGAGACTCACGCTCCCCCTCCTCTTCTTCATTCGCGCGCCAAGATCGTTATAGCCACCCCCGAGTGCGCCTAATCCGATCGTTACGATTCGTATGTACCACATACGAGAGGCGGAATTTCGAAATGCCGATACAATATTTACCAATTTCGGCTCTCGCGTTATACGTTCGCAATTTATAAAAAAAAAAAAATTCTTACAGATTTACTGCGACATAGAACCACTCAGGAGTGCATCCCCAATCAACTGTGAAAGAAACATTATAGAGAATAAAAAATTTTATTTACTATGAAATATCGTCCACTCTCTTTCTGCAGTCTCAAGCGATTCTTTCCAAAGAGATTTATCGCGTTCGCGATAACGTATTTTAGCTCGTCGCGTAGTCTCGTGATATCCTTCGAACAAGGAAGGTGGTTAAGGGGTATCGGCAGCAATTTTTCTTTTCCGAAAACTGCAGCGCGACTCGATCAATAAGCGCTCCGGGGCACGGAAATAAATTCGATTGCCCGTCAAAGACACGGCGCGCGAGACCCTGCAAGAGACGGACTTTGGCAAAGCATCGGTCTCGGCAATCAGTACTTCGTCGGCACCTTAGAATATTGCAAACATTCCCAAGTGGATCCGGTTGCGCGTTTTCCTGTTCTCGCTTGAATGTAGGACATCGATTTCGACCGTTCTCTTCAGCCGGAACAGCAAGAGTTTCTGCGAATCGGAGAATAACTTCGTTTGCGAGCGGCTACGCTTGCGACAATCGCTCGGAATTGAAATTAGCTCGGAGACAAATATTTTATCCGTTTGCATCGCGATCCGGCATATAAATGTTCAATTCCGCGTATTGAATTCCAAGGCTTGCTTCATTTCGCATTTTTCAAATAATTACGCACATAAATCCACGGTGTGATTTTATTATTTTTTTATATTTTTGTTTCGAGACATATAAACGACGGGCGACAAAGGCGCTCTACGTGTATATTTGTTGATGAGTGAATTCGGATAACAAGGTTTCCGTAAGGAAATTATCGCGTCGCGGAGATAAATAATATTCCATCCACGGCTCCGTCAATATTTAGTCTGACTCCTCGTTGCCTTGATGACTGCGCGACACAATGTTGCGACACAATTAAATTTTCGATGTAATCCAGAGATAATCGAAACAAGTAAAGTTGTTTGCCGACAATATAAATTGATGAAATTACAAATTCCAAATGAGTACGTAAATTTTGACAAGTGACATTAGGTTTGCACCGAAGAAATAACTCACGTGCGGTGCAATCTCATGTTTTTCACTAGCCATTATTACGAAAAGCTTAAAAGAATAGTTTTGAATCGCTAGATCTCTGCGAACGACGATGTAAAAACGAAGGAGAATTTTTATTCGCGTGTAACGCCCCGCCGTTACGCTGTCTATTGGACGCTGCTACCGGGATTTTCGATTCCGCCCGCGCGATTTGGATCAGAGGGACACCACACACACACACACACACACACACACATACTCCATCGGAAAAACGCGGAAATTTATAACGCACGACTGTACGGCCACTTTGCCGCTTTGCGTACGCCGATGTGAATTTATGGCGGTTTCTTCCCTCATATAAGGTATATAGATATCGGCTCGCGTCGTCACATTCTAGAAGTTTTAAACGAGGAAACGACGATTTAGGGAACAAACGTGTCTCACGGCGCATTGAGTTCGAACGAGCTCTCGAGAATATATAGTCGCGATCTATGGCCGATGATATCGCGCCTCAGAATGACCGTCCTCCGCTCTTTCTATCTCTCTCTGCAAGAAGCTTACGGAATGTAATTTGAATACACTTGAGCTACATCGAAAGAACGCATCGAGTTACACTTAATTCCGTTTGTAGCTAAGAAATAGACATGGAACGCTGTTCACGATTCGAAAAAAATTTTTTAAACAAAATTTGATATTTGAAATTTATACAGAAAAATTTATACATTTTTATAATTTTTTTCAATGATTACATGCGATATATCTCGCGGTTTGGTCTGATATTCGATATAAACTCGCTGCATCGCACACGAACTTTTTAAGCAATTTATTTTTCTTTGCTCGGGGCGGTATGGCGTTATGCGCAGCTGTGCGAAAGACGCGCGTTTGAGTCGCGCAACTTCCGTATTTAATATCGCGGGTTCGTGTTATCTCTGTGTGTGTATGTGTGTGTGTGTGTGATATTTGTAATAGTCGTACGCGGTTTTAAAAGATCTTTTTCCGAGATGATTCTGAGCGATATTTACGTTCGTACAAATTATCGTGCGCTGCATCACGCATTTGTTTCTTTGTGTTACCGTGAAAATTCACGGTTTGCTTATCGACATGTAATATATTGTAGAAATACACATATATTGTATATATCGCTTTATGTTATTTTATACTTTTCGAATATGCATCTCCCATGTGCATATTACTTCCATTTTATTTTTACATTGACCCGAACGTTCGAACGTTTTTTAATTACAATTCTTTCGGATAATCATCAGCTGTTTGAAATGTCAAGAATCGACTGCAACTTTATTCGTTAAGGCGGTACCCGATATGTCGAGTGCACACGCGGTACTTTCACGTCGTGAACTTTGCGGTCCATTAATCACCGCCCGCAACTACCGTGCCATTAGCTAAACGATACCCCTAGACTGATATTAAGTTCCCTCGGGCAATAATAATCGGGGCATTCTACGCCATTCCCGCGCGCCAGTGCCTTAACATATTAATTATGCAACGTTCTAAGGCTCGCGCACAATTAAAATTTCATTCAAATATCCGCGTTGTATCAGCGTGAGATTCGCGGAACGAGAGAGAGAGTTTTATGGCGCGCGTCGCAATCGCGATAAACAGATGAAAGAGAATAATTCCGAGATAGAAATGAAATCACGTAGTTCGGTGCCGATAGTTTTTCTAACAACAGCTCCGCGGGGTGTTATCAATCCTCTCGATTCCCGACACAGCGATGCGTTACATCAAAACGAAAAAAAAAAAAAAAGAAAAAAAAACAGCTTCCCAAGAGATGCGTTATTGTGCGTCACTTGTGCGTCACTTTTGCGATTCTCTCGCTTCTCGAACGACAGTTCAAACGTGTAGACAAAGCGCGCAGACGTGATAATAATATTTCTCTTTGACTTAACGTCATTGTGCGAATAAACATGTAACATGTTCACGCGACGGTCAATTAAAGACGACACGATCGCGTCTTCTCAAAGCGGCGATTAATATCTCGATATCATTTGTCATCGAGGAGACAGATTTCAACTCATTTAACTAAACGTTTCTCGCCGGCGAGGAAGAACATTTGCCATCTTGCTGGCGCCGAAGAGACTTTACCGGAATCTAGAAATGAATGAGGAAGAACACAAGGAAGTTATGCAAGAGTTTCCCTTTCCAGATCGCACCCGAGCGTTTCCTCTCTTTCCGTTCGCGATGGCTGTCTTGATCGCAGAAAGGGAAGACCGCGAACTATTCGCATCTGTAAGCACCTCTGGGTATACCGTATGCATACAGACACACACACACACACATACAGAAGTGCTGAAGTTTACATTAGCGTGACACGCGATGGCGCGGAACTAAATTTTGGAGTAAATAACAGGTGCGAAACGACATGGCGGAGATAGCTAAGCGCAAAATCGATTTCGGGTCGACATTGTGTGTGGATCGCAAGATCGCGAAATCTAAGTGGCGACGCTCTGGCTCAGCGATTGCGCGAGAAAGTTAATGCAACCGAGAGAGAGTTACACAAGAAAAACATCTCGGAGAAAAATTGTGTTTGATTGACATCAATATATAAATATTCGCGTGATGTTATTGATTGACTGAGTTTTATTCCTCAATTCTTCCACACCCTCAAGGTGAATCGTAACAGCGCGCTACTACTTCCGCGCGCTTCGATTTCTTCTTCCGTAATATTCGAGGCGTCTCTTAGCCTCAACACAAAGCAACGCAACACAATATATCCGCCGGCGGGCGTTATCGCTTTTCGCCGACTGACTGGATCCACAGTCAACTTTTGCTCCGGTTTGTTTTCCCCCCGTCTGACTCGATTTAGAATCCCCGAGTCGAACTACGTTATCTTCTCGTGCTCTCCTAATGTTAATGCATTACTCCCGCCATTTGTTAACTATCTTGTTGTCGAACTCCGCGGACTTTGTTGGCTTTCGTCCTTCGCGTCGTTACAATTTCGAAACTGTGTTTACTGAATGAAGTTTGGGTTGCAAGAGCTATGTGTGTACGTGAGGAAGATACAAAGAGAGAAAGAGAGAGAGAGAGAGAGAGAGAGAGAGAGAGAGAGAAAGAAGCAAATAATTTACGATGGAAAGAGGTCATAATAATAAGGATCATGAATTTTCGCTGAAAATCGTAATTGCGAAGCAAATTAATCAAATATAATAATTTGATGTATAAGTCGCGAATATTGAATTTGGGGCTTGTTTTAATTTCATGCAAAATGTAAAATTCCATTTTTGCTCCTCGTTTTGCGCTCCAATCGCATTCAATTACGACGAATTGGAAGAATTTGATTATCGCGTGAAATAACAAAGGTTCTCACTAAAAGAAATATATTTTTATTACATATTTTTTTACTGATGCTAGCGTGCTTTATGCACAATAATATAAATAACTAAATATTTTAGAACGTTTTCAACTGTAATCGCACCTCGCAATCCCGGAAACATTTGAGAAAAATTTGTTTCGTGCAGCTTTGTATGTATGTTTTCGTTATGAGTGATTTAACATTTATCTACGAAGCTTTCCGCAAAACCAGAGCTCTTTTTTCCCTCCGGAGAGAAAGAGAGAGAAAGAGAGGAAAACGTTACAAAGAACACATCTCGCGGTAAAAGAAGTGGGTCGAGATGTCGCGGACTTTTACCGCATCTTTTTCCCAGAACATTCGTTTCCGACAGATCCAGCTGCTCTCGTCCTCGAAATTCTAGCTGAAATTTTCACGAACTCGTTACCGCCGATGTTTGCGCGCAATGCGCGCGACCGGACAAATTTACTCCTGGCATTCCACTTAACCGATCGTTAATGCGCATTAGCGACGACTCGTTATGATAAAACGCGAACTTTAAAATGCGCATGGTAACAACTTGATTATTTTATCTTCGTGATTGTCGAGCTTCTCTTTGCGAATTGATATAATTTTTACGTGTGTAATTTCACAGAAAGAGAGAGAGAAATAAAGCAAGTTGCTGAAAGCAACTTAAATTATTTCGCATTCATCTCATAAAGATGATTAACATCGAAACTTGTCACGTGGCTCGGCTTCGAAATTGATTCGGAGAAATACAAGGCAAACTGCTTTCGCGAGCACAATAATTCGCGCTTCATTACGTATCGACAAGTCGAAGTGATTAGGCAACGTCTGCCAACTGCAGCGGAACTTTCGTCGCCGCGCCGCGAAATGATCCAATCAATATCGTCATTATGCCATTACGTACGTACGTACTTCATACGCGGTAGAAGGATCGTGTCGATACGTGCGATAAATTGCGAGCAAAAAACTTGGATTTTTTTTTTTTTATTGGCAATTCGACTAAAAGCGTCGGCGAGTGGCACATGAGCGCGTCATTATTCCTGTACGCTCATCAGCTCCGACTTTCGAAAAATAGTCGAAATTGACGAGCGAAGAATACAATGGCCGAGAACTTGGAGATATAGAACACACCGATATGGACCGTGCAAAATACGTGCACGGATGAAATTGTCGACATTTTTATCGTTTTTTTTTTCTTTTTGTTTTTTTATGTCGCGCTTCAATTGGTGTGTTAATCCGTTCCTGGCTTAACGCTAGTAGATATTGGTTTCGCACGTATATCGGCGAAAAAAAAAAACAAGTCGCAAGAATTAAATCCAATACAAGGGCTGAAGTTCTTAATTATTTGGTAACACTAATGTGTATTGCGATTTCGATGCGTTGCTTATTACAGTCGATAAAAAAAAAAAAATAGCGACGATCGTAATATATCTCTCACGCGAGTATTTCACAAACATATTTTATGCGATGTACCGTACCGTTCTATGCAATATATACCATAAAAATATTTCTCTTCGATACACATAAAATTTTCATGTGTAATATATTTATGAAGATTTACGATTCTGTACAAATACGGTCTGATTTAGTTTATACAAGAGACAACATTGCCGCGATGAATATTTCGCGCGCGAAAATTCACTACATTTACACGTCAACATCGCATTAATTAACGCAAAAATGTCTTTTTTTTTTTTTTAAAGAAATTGTTTACGAGAGTAGTAGAGTAATTCGAATATAATAATTTTTATATTTTTACAATTTGCTGTGTGAGAAAACAAAAAATAAAAATGCGCGATGCTGCTTAGTACTGTTTACTGAACCGTGTGTTTTTCTGCTCAGAATATTTCATCAACCAAGTATTAACAACAAAACAAATTGAATTCGTTTTGAAATATGCGCGAACATTTCCGTGCGGCGTCATTTGAATCATTCTGGATACATTGTTAACTCGCCATGTAATTCCATACTGACAAAATTGAAATTGTCTGAATGTAATTATTAAAGCGCGCATATGCATGTTGCTCGCCACTTTAGTCGTCTGATATTACTCACCGAAAGCACAACTTCTCCGGGCGATTAATTTGCAACTGTGAAACTCTCTTCCACAAGAGCAATAACGAATGATCCATGAGATGGCTATATCTCCCGCGATTTTTTGTTACACACGTGTTTTAGTTTTTTGTATATTACGGTTCGTGAGAATTTAAGTGCAAAAACTTTTTGAAAGCATCACCGACGAAAAGAACGCTTGCCAAATTTCAGCCAATATCGTTTTGTGATTTTTTTACACACCAGAGATCTCGAGCTGATTGCTATCTCGCGCGTAGCGATTCTTCACGTGAACCGGATTGTTTTTTTTTTTTACGTATCTATAATTTATAGCAAAAGTGATATCACAGTGCGTCATGTCATTCTTATTTCTTCGACTTTCTTAAAAGATTACGCGAACTTTGATATAAGTGGAATTTTAAACTTCGCGACGATCTCTTTCTCTCTTTCTTCTTGATAATCTTTGTTCGAGACGGCGAAGAGAAGTCCGTTCTTATTCTTACAAGAGATCGCGCACGACGACGATCTTCGCAAACCGTTATTTTAAATTATCTTGATATCTTTGAAAACATATATGCGCGTAATTTTAAATAAAACAATACTTAAGTATTTTGATTTTTATCAATTACAAATGTTACAGAGCTTTAGAGAGAGAGAGAGAGAGAGAGAGAGAGAGAGAGAGAGAGAGAGAGAGAGAGAGAGATTACAAGAGGATTAAAATACAAAACGTAAAATATCACACACAAGTATTAAAAAATTAAATATAATAAATATAATAATAAATTAAAAATAATAAAATTGAAGTTGTATATAACTATCTTTCTCTCTCTCTCTCTCTTTTTGTGTATTACCTGACCTGATTTTCGTAGAGTATCAGAGTACAAACGTAAAATATGTTGCGGCGAGTTTTCTCATTACAAGTATGCAAATTGAGGAAAGAGAGAAAGAGAGGTGCGCGCGCGCAAGTGTCTTGTTATAAATGTACAATATTAATTCAATCCGTTCTCTCAAATGTAAAACTCGGTTGATCTAAACTCTCCACCTCTCGAACTCGTTCGTTTTCATTATTCGCGTGCGAAAATCAGGTCACATCGTAAATCGCGATTAATGTAAGAATCGAGCGATCGACTGTGGTGTGTGTTGGCGCGCCGAGTGAAACAATCAACCGTTGTTCTGGCGCGTTCTTCGGCATAACTCATCGTTGTCGTCGTCGTCATCGTCAATCCGAGTTACCCTCGCCAACCCGTGGCAATGTGGTAACACGCTTTGCCGCGTAATCAGCGCGTCACGGGAGTGAAGTCAAGCGAATGCACCTGCTGTGCGCGTCCGAGAAAGCACACATGCCGCGCACGAGGGATGTGCCTGCGGAGAAGCCAGATGTGCGTTACGTGGCCAGCGCGATTCGCGCCTCGTCCTCTCTTGAAAATCAAAAGGACACGGCACGAAAGGAAGACGGTTGCAAGATAATTGTTATCATGTGCACTCGCGATTCTTTCATTTTTCTCCGTAGTAAATTGGCGAAAGTTCTTTCGTTGGCTTGCTGTAATTACGTTTGCTCGTGTAATAAAATACACACATGTAACGAAACACACGAGGCAATTTCGGTGTAACGAAACACCGTGTTTCTTCGGGTGTAGAAGAGAGAAAAAAATCAAGGAGGAGAGATATCAAAGAAGAGCGCGGCGAAAATGTGCACGGCTCGAAACGACTCGTCAAATTGCTTCGGCTCATCTTGCTGGTTCTCGCGGGAGAAAAAACAAAGTTGTTTTCCTCTTTTACGAAAATATATCGATCGAAATCTCTCATCGTGTGTATTTCCAGCCTTTACGTCAGTAAGGAGGCATCGGGATTGTGGCGAATAAAAGAGGAGCGATTAAAACCGTCTTGGAGAGTAATGCGTACTGTAGACTCTCTCTCTTTCTCTCTCTCTCGTATCTCGGATTATCTTTCTTTCGTCCTTCCCGTCTTTATGTCACACAATTGCGCGGTTTGATATCTCACGATAACAGACCCGCAGAACGTCTAACTTCGCCGTTTCCTTTATGATAAGTCGAGGTCAATAGCGGGGGGAATGGGTTGATTTGCGAAAGGGCAAGGATATAAATCAATCAGAGATATCACACGCTGCAGACCGAGATCGTAACCTTTAATAATCCTGATTAGAAGGTCGAGTATATCTCACGCTCTGTCACGATGCGTGTCGGGATAAAAATCTTCTTTTACGCGTTAAAGAAACTTCGACGCGATCAATAGCCTTCTATTTTTCCATGGCATAGCATCAATTTGATTCGTCAAATTAATGCTTCTATCCGAATTCATCAATGTGATTCATCGAAGAACGAAGAAATTGAGTGAAAAAAATTCAGAGAGATATTAAATATTCCTGCGATTTCGTGGAATTTTTTGTTAAAATTTTGTTTTCAAAAAAAAAAAATCATTCACGAAATCATATTTTGTTAACGAATTAATATTTTATTACCGAATAAAAGATCTCTTCTACGAAGAAAAATTTTATTTCTATCGTATTTGAAACTCTTGTTCGTATATTGTAATTACGTACAACTGCGCATATATATGTTAAACGTGAGCAATAAGTTATATTTTTAATTAGACTAATGACAAATGTGTGAAAAAAAGAAAACGATTGTGGAAGTTTAATTATAAATCGCCAGTAATTATCGGACACAGTTTCTCCCTTTTGTGATGGAAAATTAATGCGCGTAATGTCGCCCGCAGTCGCGAAATTAACATGATATTCAGCTAGCGACATTGATAGTGACATTATACTTTTATGTCACACGATATTACGTGATGTGTTAGATAATACGCACAAGATACGTACAAAATACATAAAATACACAAGCCAATTTCGATGAAACGATTGAATACGTGGCGATGTGATCGCGAGCGACGAAATTCGCTTCTAATTGCCGGACCGGTCGGCGCGTAATGAGTGCCATTGTAATTCGCCGAATGGCTTTAAATTGCCACCGATCGATCAAAGAAAGACAATAACAATTTTGCCGCGAGAAGCACGCTAGAATAATGTGCGCGCGGATTGGGTTTCTCGTTAATTAATCGTCGCACTTCACCGGCTTGCCCGATTAAAACTTACGTGGATTTAGTTTGAATTTACGACGAGGTGTTGAGCGTCTGATAACACGCAGGTGAAGCTTTCCGCGAGCACGAAATATCGACTGTCTCGCCGCTTCAATCGAAAGAAATGTTTTCGTATCGAAATTGTGGCGAAAGATCCAATGGAAAATCGTCGAAAAATAGAGGAATTTACCGACGGAAGAGTATTTTATATAGAAAAAGATTCGCAAACACAATAACAGAGATTTATTCGAACTGCGCAATAAGCCGGTAAATAAAGCTTTGTGTTCTTTATTTTAAATTCGCGAAAATATAAGAAAGTCCGAGTCGCACTTGATCTAAGCGCCGCGTGTACTCCGAGATACGCTAGACTCGAGAGATCCGATTTGACACGCCTAATTTAACGGCAAGTTTATCACGCGAGCTGCGCCGCGTGCGAGACGTTTTTCTGCAACCTCTCCTATATATATCGCGGTCTGATGCATCGACTCCTCGTCTGTTGGCGTCGATAAAAGGCGAGCACTTTAGGGCGCAGAACAATTTCGAACAAGCGGTTGAAAAATGCACAGGCCGCGTCAGCTGTGTGATTTCTCAGGAAACTAACCGGTGCTCGCGAGCACGTGCGATTAAATAATATGCACATAGAAAGAAATAGTGTTTTTCACACTGTTAAAATAAATATACTTGAGCAAATATGCGCTTATCGATCGGTTGCACGTTCTTTACACAACATATACAGGTACCGACTCGATAAGGGTCGGATTACCCCTTTAGCGAATTGCTGTGCGATCACCTGCGAAACCCTTTCGAACAGCTATCGGCCGGAATTCATTGCAGCTATTTCAAAGAATGCGACTCCTCGATCCCCAAAGGATCGCCTCTCGTCTTGGCTGTTAGAATGCGCGACGACTAAAAATACAACGTCCGAACACGGAAGTAGCTTTTTCCAAATGTTAACTCGCAGTCTATTTCTCCGCTCCGTGCAAAACTCGTATTGCAGCTTGTGTATCTCTCTTTTTCTCTCTCTCTTTCTTTCTCTCTCACACATACATAAATGATGTGTAATTTCATAATGTAACCTAACATAAAAAAACACTGTATGTGTAACATACTCTCTGTGTAACGTACAATACAAAAACTACCGGAGTTATTTTCCTCCGACATTTTTGGGGGAAGATCGCGTGTTATGTTCGAGAAAAAAAGTTCCTCGAATAACTTGGAGAAAAAGAGCAGAAATAAGATTAAAAAAAGAAACTCGCGGTCGTCACAAGGACTCTTCTCGGGGTTAAGGAGGCCACCCGCCGACGGACGGCGACGAAGCCGAAGAAGGGCAATTAAGGCGGGATGATATCGACGGAGGCTCGACGAGGAGGAGAGGAAGAGAGGACTCGATGATAGAGAAAGGTCTAATTAGATTCCTTCTTCCGCGCGCTCACACATGTGTACACCGAAGGTCACCTTAACCTAGGGGGAGGTGGCCAAGCGTGTCAAGGCGGCTTTCATCACACCGAGATCGGTTTGCTTTCCTCTCTCGAGGAGCGGAGGGACTGTTCGTCTGAAGGCTCAAAGTAGTCGCGCGCGGCTTTTGGTCGCGTTCAAACGGGGACGTTTGCCCTTTGTACCCATTTCCCTCCCCCAACCTCAATTGACATAGAGTTTCAAAGAAATTCCCAGCTCGACTTGCGGCGGGAGAGAAAACGTCATTTCCTGTTCGTTGACCGTCCTCGTTCGGAGATTACACGAGTGTGTATCAACGTAACGACTGTGAAGCTTAGTGAATTCTTTATTTTTTCGTAAAACATTTGGAGGGTGAAACCAGAGAGAAGGCGATTATGGCGCGATTCATCTTTTGCGCCATATATATATTACAGCAGCTTTGATGTGGTTTGAATGTATGTGCGTTTTCTCAGAGAGACGCGACGTTAAATAAATGGTTTTCATAGCGGTTTTATTTTTCCAACGGCGAAACGATACGCGTTAAAATATTTATCTGACGGCATAACGTATTCCTAACTCCCGAAACTCTCTTTTATTATCAATTTTGGTTTTTTGTTTTATTTCTGCACGTTTGTGCAAAAGCGCGTTTGTGCGTCTCATCCCGCATGGTATAACATGTACATCCAAGCAATCAAGATCCTCTCGCGCAAAGCGGGCTAAACTTGATTTACATTATATATTATGCGCGGTATTACGCGCGCATGCGAGTCTAATAATAGATGTATGTGCGTCGATAAATTCGAGTCGATAAACAGACATCGACGTCGTTTACGTATTTTTGCTTCTTCATAGGTTTCGGGATCTGGCGGGACGCGATTCACGCAAACTCCGAGAACACGTGTGTGTTATTTTCTCAGAAAACAACAGCGCATCCCAAACTAGGAAGTAAAATTTATGCGTTTCTGTGAGACTTTTATTGTGCGTTTTGCACACAGAATGGTGCAAACGCGCGTTGCAAGAGTGGCGATTATTATATTCGATATTATATTCGGTCTCGATATTTCTAATATTGTTCGATTGAAGGGAAAATCTCTGTTAATTGAAAATATTGTCGATATAAAGCGGGATATCAACACTTGAATTTGTATTACCGTGTATTGCGATGTTAAGCACAAAAGCCGTTGCGGAACGGCCGCAGCAGCTGTATTGTTGCAACGCGTGCTAAGCGCAGTTTCTTGTATTCGAGAGAAACAAAGAGATAATGTTGCACTTATACGGCAGCGACATTATACGAAGTATATATTGGATAATTAGAGAAGTCCGTCGTTATTGAGCGCATGTGCACGCGAATTAATTAATATAAATCCTATTGAACGTGAACGCACACACACACGTGAATTGAATAATAACGGACAATACGTGAATTACAAATCCGTCGGTTCAAATCGTGGAAATAACATTAATCTGTTATTATTGCCCGTAGACACAGTGTTTTATTACTTCACACGAATTGTTCTTTTGTGTATTAACACGATACATCGCGCACCGAAACTTTTCATAACCGTCGCGCGTGTGTTGTAAAATGCATGACTCATAAAATATTCGGTTTTCACGCTTCGTTACATTGTTGCATATGCTAAAGAGATCGTGTGTGTGTGTGTGTGTGTGGATGAGTATACAAATTTCTGTATTTTTAATTAATTTAATTCTCGCTCAGACATAAGTCTCTATATCAAACGTAGTATTTTTTTTTACGCAGTTTAATATGTGATTGATAAACATGTTGTTATATCTAATATATTGTTGCAAAGCTTTTGTAGTTTGCGCTCGCATTTAAATATCAATGTGTCTTTTTCGACAAACTGCGAAATTAAAAAAAGGGGAATAACAAATTTATCGATTTTATTGTCGACGACTAATAAAAATTCTAATTAACAGATTAAACTCTCTTTAAACTCTTGCTTTTGTAAACTGCGCTCGCATTTAAATATCAATGCGTCTTTCTCGACAAGCTGCGAAACCAAAAACTGCGACACACTAAAAAATTAACAAGTTCACCGATTTCAGTATCGGCGACTAATAGAAATTCTAATTAATGGATTAAAACTCTCTTTAAACTCTCTCGCTTACTCGCTTCAAAGTCGCTTTAAGTTCCAAAGAGAAGTCTTTAATTCTCTCTGCTCTCGCGGTTAGACTGTCTCTCTTTCTCTTTCTCTCTATTATCATCATTAATATTTTCATTATTCAATGCTATCGCAAGTAGTTCGGCACTAAAACAGATTAAATGGAAGTCTCGTTTTTGTCTTTCAATTTTCTTATAGACTTATCGCGTTCAATGTTCTTTATCGAATAATCCCCTCGAAAGATTAATCCACACACTAGACTTTATTTTACCGGGTAAGAGCTAACAATTAACTCTTAACTTTTATAGAACTCTAGGAAATTATTACATTAATGTCAACTACCTATATTCAACCAAGTTCACAAGCGTTTCGCGCGCTTCTCAGAGGATTAATAATTTTCAGCAGGATATAACACACACATACATACACACGTGTACGTAAGCCCATTCGAGCGGCAATGTGGGTGCACATGTCTCGAGAGAGTACACGTATGTACGTACATATATAGTACTGAAAGTGACAAGCAGCTGCAAATTTTCCTCGAGTGAAGTGGCGGTTTGTCTCACCCTCGCCTGTTCCTCGCATCTTGGCTTACCGCATTTTTCCATCTGTCTTTCTATTCTCCTGAGAGAGTTTTGGTTCCTGCGAGCGAAAAATGTTATAGCGCGCAAAACCGAGCAATCTGAAACTGACCGAAGGAAGGTTTTCTTCGGACTCGGTTCGTTTTATCATAGTTTAATCTACGTCTGTGTATATTGACTTTGTTAGAGAAAGAAAACTGTGCGACAAAACATATATATATATATATATATCAATATCTATAAACTAATTTACTTTATTGTTATTTGATATGTTCTTATTCTGTGCTTATTCTCTTAATCCCCTTTTCCCTCTGAATTTTATGTTACAGCCTCGGACGAATACGACAGCAGTAAAATGAACACCACATTGCCGACCGCTCCGACCGAGCTATCGCAGTTTCCGAAGCTCTGCGAGCTGCGTAGAAAATTCCCGGTCCTGTACCGGTTGGAGTTTCAGGTGAGATCTTGTAAATCCCATTTCTCATCCACTCATCTAACTTCAGTTACTTCAGTATATTGTCGGGCTATAACTTTTTCGCTTCGTTCGCGCGCAACCTTTTACAGTTCTCATTCTCGTTCTCTAATACTATCGATTATTTTAGCGATAACAGAGAAATTGTAATAATTTTATATTTTATTATTTTTAAGACTGCGTCTATATTTTTATAATTTACTTTAGTTATATTTGAAAGAAACGGTTCTGTCTTGTACACGAGTTAGAAATTGTATTTGTGTGTAGGCACGTAATCATGCAATTATTTTGTAGTGCGACTACTTCTCGCAATTACTACCCTCGATATCTGATCGAAAATTGAGAGCAAACATCGATCAGTTGTTAGATGCCGGAATACGTTTATTTGCTGTATACGTCGATACGTACATATATCGGATGTACGTGCGCGTCACACAGCTGATCGTGTACGTACGTGCGGCCACGTAGGCGTACTTGATGTGGATATTGCAGAGTGCTCGGGGATAGGCAAACAGCCAAGAGACAAAGTGAACCTCTCATTGTCGGTACGTCGAGAAATCGAGATTCAAGCCGTAATATCGGTTTCTCATTAAACAACCGTTTCGACGCGCGAATTCCGCGCGCACGTGTGCTCGGGCACACGTAGATACGCTTTGGCTCCGGCAATTTGCGCGAATATTCCGTCGCACGATCCAAGGAGATAGTCAAAGCCGACGACATCGGCCGCGTGTTACCGCCGGAATTTCGTCAAGTTCGCGGTATCTGTGAAACATCTTAATTACAACAACGTCACTTTTCGAATCTACAAATATGCTAGCTAGAAAAAATTTTGATTTCAGTATTTACAATATTCCGAACTGTCTTGAAAACTTTAAAATTGAAACGCGTCAACTTTTTCTCAACAACTCTCGACTTTAAAAAAAAAGTTTATCGTCAGTAAATTGCGACGTTTCGTATAGCGCGTGTTAACTTGTAAATATTAATACAGTGACTCTCGTTTGACATTATGTCGATGTTATATTAACTGTGGAACAAATTGTTAAAAAGAACCTCTGCTGATTGTGAATTCACAAATTTATCTGTCCAAACCATATTGCGAACTTTTCCTTGCTCGCTGAGTAACGCGGCGTGCAACAAGAAGAGAATCGTGTATAAACCACTGTGACGCCATCGCGGAATAAACGTAACAGAGAAGCGGCAGGAAGCTATGGAGTAGTGATGCTTTTTAAAATTCTCGTAACACAGTCCGACCGTCTATTTTGAGTCATCACGCCTATTATTATGCAAGTAGCGAAATGAGAGTGTCTGATCTCTATCCACACCACTTCATATCTCAGCCGCGACGCGTTTTATCCTGCGTTCGTGTTTTCAGGAGACGAGGTTGTCTCAGACGATATTTACATATATTTTACCGCGTCTTCGCATCCCCCTCTTTCTCTTCCGAAGCGTAAAATCGATCTATATTTTTCGATATGACGAGAAAAATATTTGTTACTTCGGAGAGAATTTTATATTTAAACGGAAGGACTTGAGCGCGCGAGAGATTTTTCTCTGAGCGCGCGATCCTAACGTAAACTTGCGCGCAATAAAATTTCTTCTACCTCCAACGATGCGTTTAAACACTCGTTAATTTGATCTTTCACACGTATACCGATACGGTCTGTAATGAGAATAAAGTGCGAAATCATCACACACTGCGATTTTTCTATGTAACATCATTAGAAAAATACCTGCGCGAGATAAGCGCTTACTAAACACGACAAACGCGGCCGACTTTTTTTTTCCGGAGCATCCGCCATCGACACGAAAAGGCTTTTAGTCTCGCTTCTGTGCGGTATGCATGACGACGCGGGTCCTCGGAAGAGAAAGGGGTGCAGTTTATACGCTCCCGCAGATTATCCCGGCGTATCCGATGTCCTTGTGGCGTGCAGGCTAGCTCCTTTCTGTGTAATCGCGACGAGAGAGTGCGACGCGAAATCTCGCTTTTTATACGATGGCCATTTTCGTCTGGCACCGTCGTCAACCGTTTCATTCTCTCTCGTTCCGCGAGAGAGTTTTCGCATCCCATCAAAAAGACATAGAGGTGCTTTCTTTGCACCGAATTTTTCCCGCAGCATTCGATAGGAAAAATCTGCTGAATTATACGCGAATAACGACGAGAAGAAAAAAAACACAGAGGCGGAGGAAGAAGCGGGAAGGAGGAAGGGAATGACGAAAATAAAAGGGACGAAGTGATGGCGGAAAGGAATGGGTCGCTGCTGAATTTTAATCCGGCCGTGCAACTGCACGGAGACGCGAATATCATCTGGGCGTGATTTTAAACTCGCCTGCCCATTATCGGAAATGAAAGTTTCTGATGTTCGACAAATACTAGCGGATAAAGCGTCATGCGTATTCATGAATCGCGTGTAGAATGCGAAAACTTTCTGGGTATATAAACGCGAAAGAGAGAGAGAGAGAGAATTGTGTGTGAGCGTGTATTCATTTACTTTGTGAGCGTAAATTAATTAAATTCCCGGCGAGATCCATAGATTGCAATAAGAACATCCTGTCTACCTTACTGCTCATTAAAATATATTCATCGTCAATAAATTGCGATATGCACGCGAAGAACCGTGCCAGTAATCGTCATCGATATCGGTGACACCTCGCAACTGCGCTAAACGAAATTTGAATCGGGACAAATAATCGTGACAAATGCTTAGAACGCAGTTGTTGTCGCGTAACTTTTCTCGCAAGCAATCTACTATTGCCAAAGCAAACTACGTGGTAACTTTCACGTATTATATATACATACAGTATCGCGTCACGGTACATATCGTGAAAATATTCTCAGCTGCTCGTGCCAAAAATACAGATCTGCAATGTCCACTCGCGATTCCGATAAAATTAACGCGAGACGTATATGGACGTACTACTAGTGATAAAAAAAAAAAAAAAAAATTCTCTGTTGCGCAAAGGAATACGCATTTTCTACGGGAAATTGAACTTATCTGTATGCATTAATCGCGAAGAACCCCGAAGTTTCGCGTTTCCCGGCTAAAGGGAAACTTTTTTCCGATATGGTTATTGTGAAACTTTCAGAAAAGTAGTAGTTTTTAATATATTTTTTTTTTTTTTTATTTCGCGAACATATACAACCGGAGTTTTATCTCATATAATTAGCTCTTGCGAACTGATTAAGTTCTTAAAATGCAAGAAAAACTTATAGGTAATTATTTTTACAAACTTTGCCCTCCCTTCGTGTTTTTAATATAAAACTCGTCTGTGATTTTAATTTAATTTTCTACTTCTCTTTTGTTACATGTATATACGCGTCAAAACATTAATTGCAAATTGTTACAAATAAGCAAATGCGACATACTCGTTCGAAATTATTTCACTAATTTGCATATGTGTATAACATTAAATTGCGCAATCCGATTTCTCTATCTTTCGATTTTGTGTTTTTGCATGTTACAGACAGCGTTGAAGGTGGAAACGCATTCGTGCAGACACGCCATGAAACCGGCGAACAAGGAGAAGAATCAGAATCAAAAGTGTATTCCATGTAGGTAGTAGTCGTCGATCGAGCCCGTTTATTACGTCACCGCGAATATTACCGCTTCCGCGTCCGGAAGAGAATCACGTTGATTGCACGCGCAATTAGCACAAGTAATGGAATAAAACGCCAATTCGAAACTATGAAGAGCTGCGCAACGAGTTGCAACGTTTTTGTAATTATCCGCAACGACGAACAAATATGGTTACAACGTGGCGCGTACTCTGTCTCTTTAACAATTTAATGATTTCAATTATTTGAAGCTTGAAATAAAGAATATCTCTCTTGACAATATTCGTAGATATAATCTTTCTTCCCGCTCTCGAAATAACAAGAAAAAAAAAATCATTTCCCGGCGAATCATTCCGGGATTTCGGTTAATCAGTTTTCCTGCGGTAAATCAAATTTACAAGACATAGTTGCAATTGCCGGTGCGCCGCTTCTTTAACGAGGATTTATTTCTACGTTTCTACGAGAAACAAAAAAGAAAATCCCACCAACTGAGATCTCAAATGTTTTTTCTCTCCTTTGTTCTTTCCGTAGATGACTATAATAGGGTAGTGTTGGAGACGATAGAGGGCGAGCCCGATTCCGATTACATTAATGCGT
This sequence comes from Pseudomyrmex pallidus, assembly GCA_014825455.1. Classification (NCBI taxonomy): domain Eukaryota; kingdom Metazoa; phylum Arthropoda; class Insecta; order Hymenoptera; family Formicidae; genus Pseudomyrmex; species Pseudomyrmex pallidus. The sequence goes on along the minus strand of QVNV01000803.1, from coordinate 15,240 downwards.
CCTATGTAGATGTGAGTATATCATGATATCCAACGATAAGTGCATATAATATCCCAGAGGCTCTTGGCAAATTAAGCGCGCTCTGAATTGCGAATTGTGTGCGCGCGCGAGATACTCGCTATAGCGCAATTGGATCACGTATATTTTCTCGCGAAGAAATGACCAGAGATTCTCGTCGACTGAACTAAATTTGAATACGCGTCTTTCTCTCTTGCGCTTTTTCTCTTCTCTTCCCAGCGCGCGCGCACACGCTCAAAACGATTGCGCAAGCTGATCATTTCACGGACGGGTTTAGACGAATATTAATGACGTCGGCCAACATTGAATTATCGAAGTCGAAATTTAAAATACTGTATTTCAGAGTATACTGAAGCCAAACGCTTACATCGTCACTCAGGGACCTATGGAGAACACGGTGACAGAATTTTGGCGAATGGTCTGGCAAGAGCAAGCTTCCTGCATTGTTATGCTCACGAAAACCTTCGACTTTATCATGGTAAAAGTCTATTTAGAGACAAGACTTTTCTAAGGAAAAAAACAAACAAACATAAGACATAAGACGCACAGAGAGAGAGCTCGGAAGTAACGTCCATTAAAGTTGCCGCAAAGAGCAAGCTTTGCTTCGCTACGACGAAGCCGAAGTCTCGCGAGTCTCGGAACGATCCGATCTTATATTTTAAAATTCCGTCTTAAGTTTATTTTGAGACGCTGTACGGACCTCGTCTCATTGGCTGCACAACATCTCAAGAGATGAACTTAAGACGATCTAAAAAATATAAGATCGGGACTACGCAGTAGTACCGGCAATAATGTCAGCTTTAAAGCTCGCGGAGTCTGCCGAGTATAAATTCTTTACGTAATACTCTACACAGTTTTTTTTCTCCCTCAGCTGCGACTTTCTTGTGCAGGTGATGTGTGTGCAGTACTGGCCGGCGAGCAAAGACAAAGACGAGGAGTACGGCGGTATTGGCGTTTCCGTGTTGAAGGAAGAGGAACTCGCCAATTTTCACATAAGGACAATACGGCTCTACAAGAAGAACGAGAACGACGTGAGTGCTTTACTTTCGCGTGTGTTTAATTTTCACGTCATTAACGCGCGCGCGAGGGCCAAATGTATGTGAATATTCTTTTTGATATGATATATATGAAATTTTTCAAACGAGAGGAGGATTATGAAACAAGCTGCGAACAAGAGGGAGAGAGAGAGATTTTTTCTCTCTTTCTCTCCCTCAGAACAAACTCGTGCACGCGGATTAATAACTCTCGACGCACGTGGCAACGGAATAACGACACGCGCAGAACAAATACGTAAATAAATTCAATATCGCGCGAGACAGCGCAAATATGCGCCGACCGTTCGTTGCCGATCGATCTGCCGGCGCGGGACGCGCGCCGAGTATATATATTTGTGTACCGTTTTGTATACAGAGAGGTTGAAAAATTCGCGACGTACACGTTATTTGTCGTTGTCGGCAGCGCGCGACACAAATCCACCGTGATGCGGAGCGAATATTAAAATTTTTTTTTTTTTTTTTTTTTTTTTTTTTTTTAACTGCGAGAAAAATCTCCCCGTCCGAGACAAGCTGGAGGGGAGAAGTATTCCGACGAAGTACCTCCGTTAATGCGGAGTATTCGACGAACTCTTGACGCGAACTCAAAACTTGCGCCCCGTCGCGAAGAGAAGTGGAAGAGAGACTCGAGCGAGCGAGGCGGAAAACGACGACGGATCGCGGAACTTTGCGGAAGAGCGGGCGAGATTAACTGTGCATATAGGCAGGTTGTATCAAGCCTTGTCATTTCAGCGCTAGCTGAATGCATAATGCGATGCGAAACGGCGATACGAACGACGACAAGTTTGCCGAAGGAGCTATTACGGGCGGCTAATTTAATTGTACCTTTATCTGCGAGAAAAGGCGGAACGACAATTGCGGCCGACTTTCTAAAGCTCTCTTCTTCGTGAAGCCGCGCTTTTGTGTGTGATCTGCGATCCCACCACTGGCACTCGTCGTTACCTAGTCCTTTTTTCGTTCAACTTTTTTTCGTTATCTGAAATGAGTTCTTCCGGAGCTTTAAAGCTGTTCCCGGCGCGCGTTAGCGTTCCTCTTGTCCGTAAACCCTCGGTGTCTCGAGCGCACTTTCTCAATCACGCCAAAAATGTTTACACGCAGGCACGTGTTCAATTTTTAAACTGCGTGCCAACGCTTTTATTATATTTTCGTTTTTTTAAATAAATGATATATATAAATTATAATTTTCCTAATTAGAGGCAAAAAATATTTTATCGAGCGAGTAAATAATATATATTTGATCTTCTCAAGGAAATGCGCGATATATTAGCTACGTAAAGCGGTTTAATTCCGAGATTTTATCGCTAACTTGAGAGAGCAACTTGGTCTCGGTAAACGAGGCGGATCTCGTCTCGAAAACGAGTGTCAACACACGAATGTCAACACACGTGACATCTCATTAAAGTCACTCTCCTGTCTCTCGCGTTCAGCACTTTTCCGTGTAAGACTATTAACGCGTCTTCTTCGTCCGAGACGAGATCGTTTGAAGGTACTAATGTTGCGCGCCGAATAGCGAGCGCAACGGAATAATTACTCTCGAGATTTACCGGCGGGAAATTTAATATAGAAAAGAGAAGAGGAGAGCTCGCTCGCGCTAACCCAATTCCGCGAATAGCAAAGTACGAGGCGGTTACAGAAGGTATGTCACGACGACATATGCAGTGCCCCGAGACGCAAAACGCGCAATTGTCGTGCTTAAAGCGGCATTGTTGGGACAACAATACCAAGGGAGAATCTTGCGTCCTCTTCGCGCAAAGTAATCTGCCGCGCAAGTTGGCTCCGTGAAGTCGTCCTCGCTACTGCTAATCCGTTAAGCGGGCGATTTCCCGCATTTTCCGCGATCGTAAATTCACGATGCTTAATCTCGCAAGTTATACATCTCGAGAGGAGTTCGCACAATAGCAGTTTACGGAAGAAAAAAAATTGTAACGAGGCGAAGGAAACAGGGAGGAGAAATGACACGCGATAAAAAAAATGAAATAATCATTATCGCGCGTCATTATTCTCACGGATAATTGCTTTTTTTTTTTTATATAACTTCGCCGCGCGCGGAAAACCATTTTCAGGAGATTACGGAGGAAAGAACGTTGCTGCAGTTTCATTACACCGCATGGCACTCGCACACGTGTCCCTTCGGAACGGCGGTGTTGGAATTTCGACGGCGCGTTCGGGCGGTCGTGGGATCGACCATAAAGAACGAATCCGGACCTATGATCGTTCATTGCAAGTGAGTACAGTAGCGATGTAATTTCGAATTATTGAAGAAGAGCGACGCGAGACTAAAACCAATGTTTGTGATACAAAGTGACGGCGGCGGACGATCGGGGGTGTACTTGGCGATCGACGCGAATATGGAGCTGGCCGAGGAGGAGGACGCGTTCGATGTGTTCGGTTATCTGAAGAAACTCAAGCAGAGCAGAAAAGGGCTTATAGAAAATATAGTACAGTATATATTGAGCAGTACACAAGACACAAATTTCGCATTGAAAATTCAATTAAAAGAGTTTTACGTAATAAAAACAAATAGTTTCGCGTCCACGCACGCGATATAACACATTCATCTGAATAATATTTAAATCGCTAGATAAATAAAATTTCATTTATTTTTTTCCCAATTGTTTTTGAAAAAAAAAAAAGACTAGAATCGCGTAACTTTGATGACTCGCTGTATTTTTTATGTATCTCGATTGTAACTTGTTCGCCCCGTGTAGGAACAGTACAAATTCATATACGACACGCTGGAGGAGTTTGTCGTGTGCGGCACGTCGTGGTTTCCCGTGGCGGAGTTGTCACAACGCCTGAAGCAAAAGAGCATAAAGAATCCCATAACCAAGATAAACGAGTACCAGCGGGAGTATCAGCAGATTTGCAAGCAGACGCCGCGTTTCACGATCGGTGACTGCGCCGGCGGACACAGGGCCGACAATAGGGAGAAGAACAGAGACGTCTTGGTGGTGCCACGTGAGTTTCAACTTTGCGAGCGAGCGCGCGCGAACAGTACCGGACAAATGACTCCTCCTCCACCACGCCACACAAATCAATTTCTTTCTTTGTTACAGCGGACAACTTTCGACCGTACCTCACTAGTTTCCAGGGCAACAGTTTCACGGATTACATAAACGCCGTCTTTGTGGACGTAAGCCAGTAAAATAAATCATCCACTTAACCCGGGCGTGTCATCCGACTTTCGTCTATTCTAACTTTCTTTGCATCGTCAGGGAAAAAAGTTCGCGCGCGTGTTCTAAATAAAATTAACTTTGGTATAAATTTTGTGCATACAGCGCGTCGCTGTAATGAGCGGTAATTAAAATGAATTTCGCTCTGGCGTGAAAACCAACTTTATATTCTATATATATATGTATATATATAAAATTTTGTATACGTATCCCCACAGTTACATTAATCTTTGCAAAGAAAGGGTTGAGAAACTTTCAATTCTCGCGTTGACTATAGAAAGCTTTGCGGATATACATTTTATTATTGCCCCGCGATCCATTTGGCAATCGTGTTGCCAAGTTCCTCCCAAAAACATTCATCCACTCTCGTGCCACGCAGGGTTACACGAAACCGAGAGAATATATCGTAACAGAATGGCCCCTTCGGCACACGTGCGGCGAATTCTGGTCCTTGGTTTACGACTACGAGTGCGCCGCGGTGGTGATACTGTGCGTGCCACCTCAGGGATCTACAAATTTCCCGAGCTTTTGGCCGGAAGGAAGACATTCGAAGAAATATGGCCCCGTGTTCACGATCGACCATATCAGCCATAACCATTACACGAATATAAAAACCTGGGTAAGAAGAACATCACTTAATCTTCGTGATGTTTACGACTCGCGTCACAAATATTTTCTTCTTCTTGATGTTGAGATAATTTCGAACTTTCTTCGTGTTTCTTGCTCTTTGAAACGAATGTGTTTTCTTTTCAGGTTTTTAGGGTGAATAAGAAAATTGTCTCGCTGACGGAACTGATGGCGGGTGTGAAAGCACCGCCGAAAACCGTGCAACTGTTCCAACTGACTTGTTGGCCAATGGGCCACAAAGTGCCCACCTCCACGAACAGTTTGGTCGAGCTCATGAATATGGTCGAGAGATGGAGGCAACGAACGGACTACGGGCCGGTGGCTGTGGTCTCGCCCGACGGCAGAAGTCGTTGCGGAGTCTATTGTGCCGCCAACGCGTGCATCGAACAGGTCATTCAGCACGGAGAAGTTGATATTTTCCAAGCTGTCAAAACTGTGCGCAGGCACAGGCCTCAGCTTGTGGAAAATATGGTACATTGTTAAATTATTCTTATGATTTTTATGTATTTTATCTAAATATAATTAATCGAATTGCCCAGCATATATTGTTTGATATGTATAAAAAAAATTTGTTCCATTTAGTGTGAAAATGAAGAGATATCTATATACAAGAAAAGACCTTTTCGACATTTTCTTTCAGACGGAGTACAAATATTGCTACGATCTGGTTCTGCACTACGTGCTACACTATCTGAATAAAGAGACATACGAGAAGAAGTGAGAAAACGAGTTGAGGGACGAGCTGTGGTTCATCGAATTCGGCCGCGGAGCACCGCTGCCGTTGACCCCTCCGGAGGAGTCGCCGGCGGACGGGGAACCGATGGTGCCTTGCGCCCAGGGTCGCGTCGTCATGGAAACTACGAGACCGGCGCCGCCGCATTTCGCTACCTGTTCCAGCTATCGCAGACCGCTTCTCAGCCGCATGTCGAACGAGATATCGATCAGCGACGCGCAGTCATCGAGCAGCGGCACAACGGATCATCAGCAGGAGCAACAACAGCAACAATACCAACAGAAGCAACAGCAGAAGCAACAGCAATTTACTGGCGGCAAAGGTACTTTCGGCAAGAGCACGATAATGCCGCAGAGTCCCGCCTCGAGGCCGGATGACCTCAGCGTGACACCCTGGTACCTGGAGGACTATCCGATGACGGACACGTCGTCGGGGCCGATGGGCGATCGGAGCTCGTACCCCTTGTACTTGTACGCCGACAGCAGGGACGGCAAGTTGGATCTGAACTCGACGAGAAACAGCAGTATGGAGAGCGATTTTCCGAAACCGGCGACGTCCATGCAGCGGATGGTCTGCATGGATCTGAAGAGTGCGATGGATCTGTTGGACGAAATGTGCCCGAACGTGGAACCCAGTCCGCCCCAGTCTCTCACACCGCGAACGCCCAGAACGCCGCTCACGCCGTACGTGTCGCGAATTAAACGATCGCGCTCCAAGAGCAGCGACAATTCTTCCAACTACAGCAACGATCGACTGAGCGATCGTTCGTCCGATATCACCAAGGACAAGGACAAGAAAAGACCGTTCCTCAGGAAGATCGGCACCTCGAAGACGGAGGACCGACCCTTCTTCACGAAGTTGACGCCGCGGATCATCGGCAAGCCTTATCTCGAGAAAATCGGGCCCAGCAAGGCCATTGAGAGACCGTTTTTGGAAAAAATCGGCTCGTCTAAGACTCTGGACAAATTCTTCTTCAGCATGTCGCGAATGGATGAACGGAAGAAGGAAGTTAAAACCGAGACGAGAGCGAACAAAGTGACAAAGAATCACGACAACGTGGAAAATGACGTCAAGCCCAAGGAAGTTAAAACCGATCAAGTCGGCGCTACAGAGAACATCGAGAAAGTACCGAAAGAAATTATTCAAAAGTCACCGCTCGTTACTTCCCGTTCGGAGGAACAAAAGAAACCTCCATACACCTCGCAAACGGCATCAACGACTTTCGAGAGGAGACGTTCGGGCAAGGAATTTCTGTTGAAGATGTATTCCTTCGAGACGGAGGATTTGGATTCCGTTTCAACGAAGGAACCGTTACGCGGCTCATCTCTGGACGACGTGTTGGATTCAGGTCCGAGCTCGTTGCCGACGGAAACTGGCAACGGTTCGAACATGGAACAAACCGCGTCGAGACCGGAATTGGAGATTCGACCGACCAGCGTGACCGCCGAGTTGCTCAAGTGTCGAGTGACCACCAGCGAAGAAATAATATCTTCCTCCACCACGCACGTGGACCTGCCGAGTGAGGCTAATAGTTGGAACAACTCGCCTCGAAAATTGCGTCGAACGAGAAAGGAATCAGCTACTCCGGTTCGCCGCAGAGTTCTTCAGGATTCCTGTGAGGTTCTTCGCAGCGACACCGAAAGCACACCGAACTCGCCTACAAAACGACCTATCTCGAGCGTTTCTCCCGATCGTGAGTCTAAAACCAGCGCGGAGAAAGGAATTCTTTCTCCCGCAAAGACCAGGAAATCGACTCTCGATGACACCAAGAAAGTCGAGAATATGCGCAGATTGACGAAATACAATCAGTTCGAGAAACGGGGCATCTCTTCGGACAATCTTCTGGCGAAAGACGCGTTTTCGTTCGCACCCGCCTCGCGGACTATAACCGACGATACGGGAAAAACACGGGAAATCTCGTCAGAAGACTCGTTGGCGCGTCGAAGCGCTCACGAGTACACGAAGGAAACGTTCAAGCAACTGCAGGACAAGTTCAAGCTGCAGGAGATACCTACGGAGAGTTACGCGGCTTTCAAACGGCGCACTCGAGCCGCTCACGGCGGCATAAGTCTCCACGAGAGACTGAATCTTCTGCCGTCGGAATCCGACGCTATCTCGAAAAACGTATTTCGAACGAAAAACGTCGCGACGGTCGACTCGGACGCGACCGGAATCGCGGAGGATAAGCGAGAAACGAAGTCGAGAGAACCGAGTCAAGAAGGCACGGTAAGATCCATTCTGAGGAAGCAGGAGAGGATCGAACATCCCAGCGACCAGGATTCGGATACTAACTCGTCCATCAGACGGCCGAAACGACGAATCTTCCACGAACCGTCGCAAGAAACCATGGATTTGCTGACGGAACTGCTCAAGGTCAAGAGCTTGTTGAAAACTCCGTCGTGGGAAAAAGATCTGGACCTTGAACAAAAACCGGTACGAATGCCGAAGCGTATTCTGCTAACGGACAAAGAATTTTGTCTCTCGGTGGAGCGAGAGAACAGCGTCCGACGTCCGTCCAGAATAATCAATTCGCTGGAGACTACGGAAGAGGGCAAAGTCACGTCGAATCAGCATAAAGAAAATCAGTCGAACAGCGAGACTAAACTTGAACAGAAAATCCTCGGACCGGCTCTGTTCGAAAAAAAATGCCTGTCGTTGGACTATGCCGACGAGGAGAAGCCTCAGAAACCGGAAATCAGAGCGATTTCTTTGGCTTCCGCGAGAGACTTGATGTGCGAAACTGAAGAAGCCGACAAGAATTCCAATTTGATGACCTGCGATTTCGAAAGTAATTCTTCAGACGTCTTCAACTCTCCGTCCAAAGAGACGAACAAAGAGGAAAAGGAGGAACGCGTTCCCGAACCGACGGAACAATCGAAGAAGCCTAATCATAATCATTGCGCCGAGGTGGACACTATCATTCCTGTCGATCAGGAGATGAACAGTTCTAAGGAGGACGTTCAAGAGCAAACCGGTGACATCTACGAGATCATGTCGCCGCAATCGACGCCATTCCGCGCCAAGAAGCGACTCGGCAAAATCTCCGTCGAGGAGACCGTCAAGCCGGAGAATTTCACCCTCGGTTCTAAGGTCGACTGCCAATCGGTCGTTGCTCAGAAACGGACCAAATGTCTCCCTTTATAACGTATGTCGATCTGCCCGCGGGCGAAACTCTCTCTGCGACGGTATTGGCTGGTGTTCGTATTCAAAGACGATGTGTACAGAAAGTAACACTGCGTTAAAGTGCAAGGATGTAAATGCGTATATGATAATATTGAAGTCTGTGAAAAATGAATTCTTTAAATTTATATCTGGAAGAAGAGTTTTTCCAGCTCGTGTAAAAAATGCATATTGTTAATTTTTTATTTGTTGTTTTTTTTTTAATATAAAGTATCTGTTTATACAATATTATATTTAGAACATTAGAGAAATTAGAAACTCTATATTAAACTTGTTAACAGTCAAAAAATTACTTTTCCTGAGCACGAAAGTGTGTGAAAACGACTATTACTTGATGCGCATGATGAGCACAAAAGGAAAGAAGATTAAATCGATCGGGTGACTCGCGTAATAGTGGTTAATATTCTGTATACACATCTTCTTTCGATACGAATACGGCATTTCTTTGAGTTGCTTCTCTACAAACAAATCGGTAATTGAGACTTCATCAATTACTTTGCCTATAGATAGAGAATGAATTTTCTGACGTACACATGTTACGTGACAGAATTTGAAGAATGACTTTGTACGCTTCGCTTGTAAAGATTTTTCAGTTAGTCGAAAATGATTTGTGTGTGAACAGTTTGTTAATTAGTTAATTATAAAGATAAAGATATATATAGTATTTAGTTTTCTACTTTGTATCAAGTAAAAACCTCGACAGATGTATAAAAATATGGCTTCTTATATAGCTCTCAAAGGATTCTCATATTTTTACAGTGTTTTTCTGGCAATGACAGAAAGTAAAAAAAATGTAGAAAGCAAAATTTGAAAGTACGCGACGATACACACATATTAGCAATCGCCAATTATTATGCTCCACTACTGTAATAATGTAAAAAACACTGTCGCTCTGTAGAAATCTCTTGATCACGATGTTACCATTTTTTGTTAGCCATCGCAAAATGACACTCGTTCTATCGAAACGCGAATTTTCAACGCACGCGACTTCTTTCGTGCGGAAGAACACACTCGAAGAACAAAGAACGGCAGACAAGTGATCTTTCGTAAAAAAAAAAAAAAAAAAAACCACGTAGAAAATCTGTCCAACTTAGAAGCCTAAAAGCCCTCGGAGTTTTCGCAATGCGGTGAGCGAACTGAGACGGCGTGCGAGAGCTCCTATCGAAATATTCTAAAGCGACCATTTTTTTACTCGACGTCTCCGAGAAAAGACACACAATTTCGAAGCCATTCGATATGTGGTGACATTTACACAGTTCGCTGGTTGCGCGACCGACGCGCGAGAAACGAAGAATCCGGCAAAATCCCTTCGAGCAGAGAGTGCCTTGTTGGATATATATTATTTAAACAAAGAGAGAAAACATAACGCGAAAAAAAAACCTTATTGACGATCTTAAATTCCGACTGCGCGCCGGATGATTTTGAATGGGTCCACGGAATCGCGCTCTCGTCGAACGACATCAATTCTCTCTTCCTTTCCGATAAAAAAAAAAAAAAAAAAAAAAAAAAAAAAAAAAAAAAAAAAAAGAAAAGATTTTCGCGAGATTGCAGAAATCAATTCGCGATCTCTCTAGACTACCAAATTTTCACACGCGCGCTTGTCGCTCTTACAAATTCCAATCTCTATATTACAAGCATTTTTTCGCGTAATTAAGTATTAAATAACAAAAAAAAAACAGCTGTAATATCTTCAAACTCGTAGAAAGATAATTGACAAGAGAGTTCAGCTTTTTAAAAAAGAAACAACTTAAAATATATAAAGAATTGATGGAATTCGGAAGAAGATCTTTCTCTCTCTCTCTCTCTCTTTCTCTCTCTTCTCTCTCTTTTATGAGATCGCGAGAGAGTGCGACTCCCACGCAGATGCGTCCGCCTGCCAAGCCTGCTCTGTTCGGCGTGGCACGTAACATGTTAAAAAAAATTAAAAAAAAAAACTTATATATAAATATATTATATAGATAAAACAGATTAATCGCGCGTTCCTCTTATAATTTTCTAGAAGTAGATAGGGAGAGATCGCCGTAATTAAAATTGATTATACGCGGAAAGTACATCTAAATATCTAAATCTATATGTAGATAGATAGATATATATATATATATACATATAGTATATATACGTAAAATATACCGCACTGTTATTCCGATGATATATTTGCGTAATGTGGTACGTTTGTGCGTTGATGTAGGTGGACACATGCTTTCCGAGCGATTTTGGCACACTTTCTCAAGTTACATTTATAAATCAATGTCTAGACAAATCCCAAATTCGCGAAGACATTTTATATCTAAAAACTTTGAAATAACAAAAACGTTTTGTTTAATTTTATTTTTCGTTTTAAACGCTTTCAAAGTGTTCTATGCTCATTATGTTTGCGAAAACAGTTCAAAGATATTTTCGGAACAGTTCAAAGATTTTTGTAAAGTGTGTATCTAAATCAACGCTGCGTACACCATCGCGTTCGGTAAATTTTAGAGATTAATATGCGAGTTGGTAAAATACATATATATATTTATACTTGGATGCACGTGTACATTTCAATGGCAAGTATACGTGCGTCTACCTAGGCCAAGTGTAATTGTGTGAATTGAATATAGTTACGGTAAGAGGTGCCAAAAATACAATTTATTGTATGTTACTTTTATATATATATATATTATATGTATATATAATATTATATATATATATCTGTGTGTGCGCGCACGGATTGCTGTGTGTATGGGTAAAAATATATTATGTACACATGTATCGTTGTATGTGTATAAGTGCGTGCATAAGTGAGTGAGCGTTCTCATTCGTTGTGTGTACGTATAGATGTACACGCGTGTGCGGAGCAAGTATAATATAATATGTACGTATATGTGGCTAGAAATTTACGTATATTGTGTGTGTGTGTATGCCGACTGGAATTTATATGTAGCACAAATGTACAAGTAATGGAGAAGTGCATCGAGAAAGATCATGATCTGCTTCTCTCTCTCTCTCTCTCTCTCTCTCTCTTTTATTTAATTAATTTTCGATAAATACGCGTATATCCATTAGTATTCGTCCGTAATTTTAGATTTTAATTAACGTATTCACGTTTTGTGTAATTATAACTTTTTGCTGAATGTATTTCCCCGCGCTTAAAATAACCATGTCAACGTGCAATATGAAAACAAATTAACGTTCTCTATCTCAAAATTTACACGATCATAATTTTTTATCTTAGGTATATATCTTCGCGTAACTTGAACATTTGTTATAACAAGAAAAAGTATTTTCTTTATTTTATCTTGTTTTAAATATTTGATTGCATATCTCTATTGCTTTATTTCTAGTCGATAGTTACACAGGCCTAATGGTTCGTGATCTTTCTTCATAGACTGTAATAGTGTACATAATAGCGTCTTCGGCCGGCGCAAGATATGGTGAGACAGGGTCCGCTTTGTAATTCGAGAGCGAAAAAAACTCGTCCACACTCTCTATGTCTCTCTCGTTTTAAAACTCTCTCATTAATGAGAAAAACTCTCCCCCCGCGGCAGCCATCCGTCCATCCTTTCGGCTGTCCGTACAAACAATGCGAACGTGTGCACCGTTACTCTCGTACAACAACAACAACAACGCGACGATAAAAAAGAAAAGAGAAACGTGATATTACTAGTGGTCCTATAATAAAAAAAAAAAAACTTTCGTTTTCTCGCGGGCGAGATTTAGCATTCACGAACACAATGTTGATTATAGTTAATTGCTATTGCATTGATGATCAAGAATTTAGAGACGCGCGTAATCGTCGCACAAGTGGAGTTTTTTCCACCGACATTTCTTTGAGCCGATTCGCTTGAGCACAAATATTTTATTGTTTGTTCAAAGATACGGTAACTGAGAATATATTCTATGCATATATATAAATATATAACTTTGTTACTACATGTAACTCTCTGTTTTAGTCGTGATAAACAAATGGAATGTTGTTATATATGTATATATATACACTAAATATTAGTAATTATTATCGAAGAGAACATATACAAGCACTTGAACAAAATAAACAAAGCATAAACGCGTGTACAAGAGAGGTAGTAAAAATTTAAATCAATTAAAAACAAAACAAAAAAAATCATCTGCGAGACCCTGAAGTCACGGAAAACACGTCTAGACGGATTCCCGCTCTCTTTAAGTTTTCTTCTAAAGTTAAGTTAAAATTATGAAGTTATAAGTTAAAATTATACGATCAATGCGGTGTGCGATATCGGATATGTTTGTCAAATTATGCTTGTGCAGAACAGCTTTTCCGTTTACTCGAAACAATTCGCTCCTTCTTACACTTCCTTAAAAAAAAAAAAGATACTAATCTCTCTGCGAATGATAAATGTAACATATAGGACAAGATGGTACAACGGAGTTGTGTATAATGTTGAATAATTTGTTCGTTTCGTTATCACGTTGAACGTGATACGCTATATATATGTATATGTATACATATAATGCCAATGCATAATATATATATATATGTATGTAACACACACACACGCACACACACATACACAAAGATGTGAAGAGCGCATGGATGGATATCCCTCTGTGTGTGAATGTACACGACACGTATATTCTCTAAATGTGATGGGCGTTTTTTTCGCCGCATACATGTCAATAAAATTTACATTGTAAGAAATCATTACAATCGCCACTACGACGAACATGATGTGAACACGAGCATACAAAGCAAATAACATTCAAAATAGCAATTATCGGACTTGTCGACATTGTTTTCTGTCTATCTTTCTCTTTCTATTATCATTAAAATTTAAAAAATTCGCAAATGTCAATTCCGATATTATTATTCAAAATTTTTAGTCCTTTTCCTGTACTCTTTTTTCCCACAAGTATTACGTATTGTCGCACGTGTATATTTCACACACGTTATATTATTTTATTATTTCCTGTCTGCAGCCCCGCCAATTATTTTGCGTCTGATATACACTTTCTCTCGAAATCAGTGGCCATTGTATGTACAACGCTTTTTACATTGCCGTGTTTGGCATGCGTGATCGAATTAGACCGATCCAATTTTTACGATCTCAGCGTATTCGAAATTAATAAGAAACAAATTCTCAATTAGACTCACCGTGGATGTATGTAGATCGATATACTTGCTGTTTCCTTGAAAAATAGCCGTCCTCGTATTGGCGGAAAAATGGCGGTTCCGAAAAAACGTAGCACTGTAATTACCACACACTTGTGAACTGTTTGTTTACACCTAAAACGTCACACAAATCGCAGTAATCACTCATTGCGGCTGAATCTTTCACGTATCTCGAGATTGTTTACTTCAGGTTGTTGTCCAGATATAAACTGCGAAGATAAACTTCTGTACGTTATGCGGCCAGTACTTGCGATTTGCATTTTCGTCCCGTAGCGCTCGGCACATTAGCCGTCGAAGGCGCGAAAACAGTGTCTGTGCGACACTGCGATGTGTTGTATTCGATAATCGCAAATCGAACCATCTATAGTTGTCGACCCGGTCAATCTCCGCGCGCCGTTTTTTAAAAACAGTGTGATAAGTGACGCCCTATATATTGGATAAGACAAGATGTGTCGTACGTTTTACGTAACATTGGTATATTGTTGTAAATAATAAATAGGTTGTACGTTGTATATTATGCCTTGTGTACATTTTTGTGATTCTATTAAAAATATATTCGAGATAAATATCATTTTATATAAATAGTAGAGGTGTACTGTAACACACAAGTGTTTATTTAAGTTCAAATTTTTTTGTTCGAAAAACAAATTCTCTCCTTTATTTAAAATAAATTCCCCATTTCGCATATATTAATATCAAATTCTTTCGCAAATGAATTCAGTGTATATCTATGCACACCATAAAATAAGTCAGAAAGAGAAAGAGAAAAAAGATTTAAAGAATTTTTCCAAGCAGCATCAGAACTCCTGACATCCGTACAATATAATTACGGAGCAGGGTAGAGTATAATCAGATGTCATATACTCATAACTTTTCCGTTTCTTTCTTTTCTTTATTTTAGAACAGAAAATAATGCAAAAAGTTAATATGTTGATATGTGACTAACTATTTTTGTATTGTACAATATATAAAAAATTTACAAGAATTTACAAGATGCAATACAATTTTATCTAAGACAATATTATATTTTTTAATACGTAGTATGTTTGTCGCATCGGTACTTAATGTGTGTGGTGTGTTATTAGTTTCTGTGAGAAAAACAAACCTTTGCAATACTTTGCATGACCGTAACCTTGAAGCGCTCACGTACTAATCAGATGAGCGAATGACGATGCACACTGCATGCGGACTGAGTCCTGCTAGTCCTCCTTCTTCTGTAATATTGCTCGGCAGTTAGGAATTTCGCTACTCACTAAAAGTTTTACGTCTTCGCACTCTCAGTCAATCATACAGCTGCAATAAAAAGCGAAATTTAGTTTCTAGCGCGCCGAA
>QVNV01000788.1:0-15067 GCA_014825455.1 Pseudomyrmex pallidus | reverse complement strand
CGACAGCGATAAATTTTCGGAAAGTAAAAGAAAGATTAAAGGATTCGCTTACATAATTCAAGTGTCTCGCTATTGGGAATGTATTACATATACATTGTCCATGTAGCTAGTTCTCATTAACTTAAGTTAAAGAAAGAGAAAGATAAAGAGAGAGGAAAAGAGAGAGAGAGAGAGAAAGAGAGTCACACGTTATTTACGACTACATAAATTACTTTTAATGACGATATTAGTTAATTAATATTTCGTAGCAAGCATTATCGGAAAAGAGATCTATAGTGATATAAATAAGAGCCAATATATTCCTGGACTTCGTTAAATAGAGTTCATAACTAGGTCAATTTATTTGCATTTAATTATTTAATTGATTTATCGATTTAATATTTTCTATCGTGTCGTTTGAAACATTCAGTCCCAATGGTGGTACACTTATAATGAGCACCCTTACACCATCACTTGCCACATTCACATCTATGGGTCTACAATCAGGCACAAAAAAAAAAAAGAATCTTAAAGAACTACACATTTGTTCTTTTCGGCAGTAAAAAGTGTGGAATACTAATAGAATTTTATAAATCAGAGAAGATAATTTATAGGCATGTACAGTATATATATGTTATCCGTCACCGAAATGTAGTTGTGACCCATACATTCACACATTTAGAACGCAATCTTGAACGACACATCCGGAAATTAGTTAACAAAAAAAAATAAACAAATGTAAAGAATCTGAGATTACACTTCACTCATCTTTTTGAAGTATTAATCTAAAAAGTTTTCTTGAATAGCGACCTGTTATATATTGTAAATGTTTCGCAAGGACATAATTGAGTTGACCTAAACTGTTTTTTTATTTATTTTTAATTTAAAACGTTCTCCAAGTTACCGCGAAAGCTGCTCGTCGTTAATACGTATTTATTGAAAATAAAGTCAAGGGAATATCACATATTTCATATCAAATAATCTATACCAACGAGACGGAATTGGAGAAGGCTTTAAATTAAAAAAGATGTGCAAAAACTCATCCGCGATATATTCTCTCGTAATACGACCATAAATGCCAATATTTCGTAACTTTTAAAAAAGTCTCTCGCACGTATAAGGTATTGTACGCCTCTCTTGCGCAGCACAAGTCGTTCCCGCTAATCTCTCCTTCGGCCTTACAGAAAATTTCATTAAAACAGTATCTAATTAAGAGCTAAAGAGGACAAATTTATTTTATAGTCTTTATATCATTACATTACGCAATATTACATTCTCTGTGTTCGATAGAAACGTTCTCGTTGCTGAAATCAATTGAGTTAAGTGGCAGTTTATACCCAAGGTACTTACCTTATTTTTCGATGCACAACCGAACGTTTTAATTGCAAACGTGTTTATTTTATTTCGCGCAATTAGTGGAATTAAAAATTATGCCGATCGGCGCGTAATACATCGAACGCTTATTGTCTTCTGTATGCGGTTTATCGACTTATCGATTTTGCTTATCGACTCTCTTAGTTGTTTCGTACATACATATGTATCGATAAACATAGGCTGCTACTTTGCGCTTATTTATTATTATTTGAATATTCCTTAGAAGAAGCTTATGTACTTACATTTCGATAGCCTTGTTCCAATTAATTACGTATCCGGATAGAACGAATGATTCAATGTGCAGTACATGAATGTTTCCTCGGTCCGTCCCGACGTACAACCATTTACTCTGAAGCGGTAGGTGAATGCAGGTGATTCTGTTGGAAACATATTACGCGATATTAATTAAGATCATCGTCGCAGAATCCGAGCAATTTCCGCAAAATGCTTTGCGCGCGGAATGCGAACTATCTGCTGTATATGACATCATTATGTATGTCGTCGTAATTACATTGTTTTACGTACGACAAAGTTCAGAGGAGTAAAATTAGGAGAAGCGAGTAAAGTCATACTCTCTAATGACCGACCTGTCTCTTTGAAATTTGAGACTCTGCACCACCTGCGGTATCTTCTGCCGGAAGTTCCATAAATGCAGAGTGTCGTCCGCCGTGGCGGACACTAGTGCTCCTTCGTTGACCAAGAACTGTAATTGTATAACTGCCGCGTCTCCCTCGTGCTTAACGTGTGCGTCTACACCTGGTCTACCCAAACTGTTTTTGCGCGTAATTTATAATTCAGGAAAATTTTAATCAGAACTACAGAAATTTATCTCTATTTGTCACGGTAGCTTGTCAAACAAGCGCGTACGAATTATTACAGAAAACCATCAAACGATATAAAGTTAAAGTTTTTTTTTTCGCCACGTGGACAAAGTACTTTCTGACGTTAACTCATTAACTTGGCGCGTCGAGCAAACGACAAACACGTTAAAATGCAAACCGTAAAAGTTTTACGTACATCGTGATTGACAATGCGGTTCGGAACTTTTCCGTTCATATAGCGATCGGCGTCGATCGCGGTAGTTAGTATGCCCATCGAACTGCGATGAACATCTATTGCCACACACTTTGGCCGTGATAGATCAATGAAGCCACTGACGTGTAAGAGCACACGGTCGAAGAGTCACGAACCGACAGGACCGTGTAATTAATCCGCTAAAATTGTACAAACCCGTTGAGACTCCCGAAATTTTTTTTAAGGCTATTTTCTAAAAGCGGACACGCGATTTATGTAGATTTTACTTCCGTCAGTATAAAATATTTGTCGATACGCGTGTATTTCGCAACAGTTTTTTGTTTTTTTTTAAAGATTGGAATATAACGGTCCATAAATCCAGTGACTCTTCTTTTCATCAATAAACGGTGTTTCTTCTTCTCTTTTCAAAAGGGAAAAGCAGACGGTTAATTATGCGGGATGCCAGCGTAAACGATTAACGATAACGTCAAAGGATACATCCTGAGGGATCCTGATTTAGTGCCAATAGCTAGGAGCCTTTGAACTGGGTCGAATGCCAACGCTGTCGGCTGATGCGGGAAGCCGTGTCTGAATGTCTGCAACATAAAAGGCGTCCGTTTCATGCCATCTTTCCCGCTTTAGTCGCCTGGAAGACTATTCATCCTTGCAAGGGGTTGCGGAGATATATCAAGCGGGGAGAACGGAGTATTGTTTCACGGGCTCCTATTGTGCTACCTCGTGGACAACCTGGCTACTGTTAATTCTATACCTTTGTTGCTCGATACGTAAATGTTAGTGATATGTATTGTACGTCGCGGGTATTTAAAAGTCGCGGGTATTATCCCGACTCTCAATATAAAGAGCTCGTCATCATTAGAGAAAAGGGCTGATATCGAAGATGAAGACGCAAGAGTGAGGGCGCAGGGGAGAGAGAGAGATTTTTTCTCCCGATTTTTCTAAAAATAAATTCTTCCTTCTTCTCACAAAAGAGAAATCTATATTTGCGGAACAAATATTTCGAGAAATGATCGTATTTTTCTTCCAGACCGGGATAAAACTTCATCGCATAAAGTAACACAACGTACGACATTTGTGCGCTATTTCCCGATGTGGGCTGTATCTGGTAAGACCGTTGAGGCTTAGGCGCCTTCCGCGCAGGAAACTTCTCTTAAAAGCACTTCGCCTTACTTTACTTTACTTCGTGCAAAGCGAAGGATGGAGTAACCTTATGAAATAGAAGATGCGCCTCGCTAAGCGCTTTTTGCAAAACTTGCTCTCATGATTATCCGTCGCGCTACATCAACATTTCCTTGTCGAAGTTAGATCCAGTTTAGCTTGCTTGAAAAAGAAGAAAAGAAAAAAAAACTACCCAAGAGAACGCGCCACGCTCGATAGAGTGACGTGATCAGCGATCATGCAAACTAGTTGGGAAATTCTTGTTTCAGAGTTAATCATGAGCGCGACCGGTGTTCGAAGGAGAAGGAGACGCACGAAGCGACGGATACAAGCTTCGAGATCGATTTTGGTGCAGCGGGACTCCACCACCGCTTTTCGCTGTTAGTGAAAACTGCCCTCGTTCCATTTCACCGGCCGCCACTGTCGGGCGCCGGGGAAGTAGGTTAAAATACGACGATACGAAAGTTACGAGCGCCCAGGAAGCAACCTTCTCCTTTTTCCGATTTCGCGTCTCCGGAGGCGCGCAATTTCCGATGAGCCTGTTTGCCGGTCTACCGACGATCTATTGTCGGTGCCGCAGAGTGCATTTCAGCGACAAACCATTCGCGGCAGAGTAAAAAGATTACGAAAGCTCTCAAAGGCGAGTCGAAACAGAAAAAAAAAAAGGTAAGTACCAACGTACCGTACAACGTGTCCTATTTTTTAAAAAATATGTCCGGAATACGTATGTGTGTGTGTGTGTGTGTGTGTGTGTACGTGTTGTGTACGTGTGTGTGTACTCGAATGTATAACGTATGCAAACAAACGCGAGATCCTTTATACGGAACGTCCAAGTGTTGTCCTGAATTTGCTTTATATAGATCGCGCACATACGTCAGTGTAACGCATTGTGCCAGATTCGATGTTGGAAAGCGGATTCTGTTTTGTGTGACAAAACCATTGACCCACTAATTACAAAAAAAAACCAAACAAAAAAAACAAAAAACGATATATATATTCAACAAATTCACCATCGTCTGGTCCTGGTTGTCTAACACATTTGCGCTCTTCCATTCCGAGAAATAATTTGCGGTATCGAATGTGCAGTTTTCTCATGTAGGTAGCAAATGCAATTTTGCGGCTTTGAGGCTTAATCTGCTTACACAGCGTGACGAGCTCGGATTATCGCGAATATCAGAAAACGTTTCGGTCGATCGTGTTATAGCGTGATGATTGCATTGTAATTTGCGGCGGCCGTATATACGATTTTACCCCTGCAGGTGCGGCAATCCGATCAACGCGCGGCCGGAAAACCTACTCTGCGGTGGCGCGCAGGTGAACTTTATCCGCGCGAGTTAAAACTTTTCCCCAAATCGCTTTTAACCAGTCGTGTATCCGCAATATGACAATCCCTTTGCAGCACAGCTTTGCAAATTCAAACACGTCCTCCGATTATTCGCGTTTGTTTTGTCTTTCTCTCTACGTCGTTACAAATACAGCAATCATGGGAAAGTACACATGGCATGCCCGGCACAAACATTCGCTCGGAAATCTGCGCACTTGAGAACAGAACCACGAGCGAAGTTTGCGCCAACTAAATAACTGATGGGAGAAAAGGACCTAGACCAGATTGATGGAAAATAACTTGATCATTTGTGACGACAATTTCCGTCGTTTAGAAAATGTTTTCCATCGGAGAGCGACGACGACGACGAGAGTAATATCGCGCAAATTACATTACGGTAAAACGCATAATCGTATTATGAATCCGTCCGCATCTAATCGAGCGCGCATAAAATCAGCATTATCTTTCGCTCGGTTCTCCGCCGTGTTAATGTAATTATATAATCGTATCAAAAACTTCCGAAGAGAAACTTTCTCATTCAACGGTGCGCGCATAGTGTTTCGATGTTACTTCAACAACACGAGAAAAAAAAGTTTTGCTATCACATGGCCAGTCGAAAAATCTGTCGAGTCCACTGAATTTTTTGTTTCATCAACAAAAAACATTTTGCTGGCGAGACAAAAATCTTAATAGGCTTAGTAAATTTTTCTTGTTAGCTAACTAACTTCTTGCTGTTCCAGCAAATCTTTCTTTTCCGCGAATGCACGTTAAATAGTTAAATAGCACGTTAAAACGAAAAAGCAGTGAATCGTGGAACATCTAAAGGATTCTTAATTTAAAACATTATCGACTTTCGTTATCAGCTTTACGCACGTCCAAGTGTTTAAAATATTGGCACACACTTTGTTTCCCGATAATGTCTTACAATCTGGATCGCTATTCGTTCGAGTGGCAATTCGTTCGGCCTTGAATACATCTCGATTGTTCCCGCAGTCTTCGAGGTGCGCGGTAAGAATGGAATGCCGGGAACAAAATTGATGTGCGGTCTGGTCCAGGAGTTACGACAAAATGCGCATATACGCGATATAACGAAAATGATAGATACGGCGAAACGTACACGAGTAACTCACAGCGTCGGCTCAATATCAAGGTTGCTATCAATTTTCCGCTAGTGAAAACTTTGGCGCGCGCACGTCAGCTTTTATTCTGTTTTTTTTTTTCCTATGTGCCCGGGTTTTTTTGTATAACATATAGCGTGCAGAATGATGTATATACGGAGCAAAAAAAGAGGAACAGAATAAAAGTGTTAAAAAAAAAAAAAAAAAAAAAAAAAAACTTGCGCGCGGCGATATCTCAAACGGCGAGAAGTAAATAATTGCTCGTATTATTTTATTGTAAAACGGAAAATGTGTGTGCGAGAATAAAGTCAGATCGTTATGCAATAATTTCACATTCGCGTGTTCATTTCTGTGAAACAGCTATTACAAGAAAAAAAAATTCGTTGATTACAACGGATATTCTCTGGAAAATTATTTTATATCTATGTAGCTCGATATCCGGGTAAATTAAAAAATATCGCATGTATATCTTGCTGTGTATCGCGGCTCGAATTTATTCATTTCAGCATTCTATTATACTGCTGCGCTAGCTAGACGCAGTTGCAGAGAAGAGAGAGAGAGAGAGAGAGGCGCCGGGGGCCATTATTTCCGTTCTGCTGACAGATTCAGATACGCGCGCGTGCTCAAATGAATGTGTATGTCGCGACGTAATTTCTAATTTCTCGCAAAGGTTCACGCACTCTATCTCCTCTCTCTCTTTCTCTGTACAATAATTTCTTTGTCACGTCCGACCTGTATGCAGGGCGAATTTGTCTCTTGTATTTTTCGAAAGATTACGACGAAACTTGCACGACAAATGGTTGCGAGTTATCCCTTAACAAGTAGGAAATCCTCCGTATCTCGTAAATTTGTACGCTTTCACTTTGCTTTTATTACAGCAGAATTTTTCACGTTTAGAACTCTCTCGCTATAAATTCTCGGTCAATCTCTTTTGTTGCAAAAGAATGTAATACGTACGTGATTAAGATATTTTGTCGGGGCCGTATCCTTTCGTGATATCGAACGAGATCGCTGTTTATCATCGCGTTTCGAGTACCGGCAGTTTCTGGATACATCGCACAATGCAATTTCTTATTGGCAATATCATCATCCATAGCTATCCGCGAGAGAGCGGGTCATCATAACTTCCAATGTATTGACAGATCTGTCACATGCTTCTTCCATAAACTGCTTTTATTGGAAACACAACTGATACTCTTTCTCCGCATTTTATTACCTGTAGGATTTACCACCAAAACGTTCGCGATAAATAAATCTCAATTATCGTAAACACGTACGTGGTCTCTTGTCGATTTCGTGATGTGTGGTTTCACGTATAAATAAAATTTATATGAGATGTGCATATGTATATTTTATCATAAATATATAATAAAAAGAATATCGCGAAAGATATAAAATGAAATAAAACACTTGCGCACTTGTGCAAGTAATTCTCTTAGCGCTTTCCAAATATTATTTTTCGAACACTTCAAAATGTCAACGAATGTAAAAGGGAAAGAGCGAAATCGATCGACAGCCATCGATACAAATTTTGTGCAACACCGATCGTATAATTTAATACATCGATCGGACTAAAACTCCGCGACATAAGAGTAAACGCTTCATTTCGTAAAAGCTTCGATCAATATTCATTAGAGAATGCTTTCGAATGTGTTGAACGCTGCTCTGAAATTTTTGCGATGCGCTACGGACGGTGTATGCAAATGTTACGTCAGGCGATAGACCGCGATACCGTGGAACAAACCGTCAGCAATTATGTTGTGCGTATAGCGTGTATGAAATTTTTTTTTGTACGAAAAACCCGTGATTTTTTCGTGGAATTGCACGGTCGCGCTTCTAATAATGCACTTATTATCGCCGTTCATAAATGCATAAACGTCGACGCGGGAACAAAGAGAGACGAGATAAGCAGAGAATTGTAGTGATTGAGATTGCGTATTTTATTTGTCGATAAAACTAAACCACACGCGCTGCTCTGATTAAAACTTTTTTCTTTCTCTTTCTTCCCCCCTTCTCTCACGATTTTTTTGTATCATTATATATTTTTACACCCAGTATAAAAGTGTTGGAAAGAAGATGCTGAATCGATACACGCAAAATAAAACAACCGATATATATATATACAAGTTACAATGTTATTCTCGGCGCGGCAATAACACCACAACGATGACTGGTGTCGCCTACCTACGCATCGAGCGATGATTTCAGCAGAGGCGAATGCAACGCATTCGCGACGTAAGACCGTTGGTGCGCCGTAACCAATCGCAAGTTCGTGACACGCAATGAAAATTACAAACGGTGACCTCAATCACAACAGTGTTGTTTGAACGTTTTTCTAAATCGATCTCTGCGGAAGCAATTTTGGAGAAAGTGGATTATCGTCTCGAGAGCAAACGGCGGAAGGACGAGTATTTGAAAAACGCTCCGCTTATTCGCTTGAATAAATTTTTGCATCGAGAGATTCCGTTTCTCGTGATCTCGTCGAACGCAATAAAAAAAAAAAAAAAAAACAACTCTTTTGCGAAATAATTTATGGAGATCTCAAAATAAAACAAAAAAATTGCCTGTGGTTTTCGCATATAAATTCAATATTCAAAAACGTCGCGGAGACATGCATCGAGATCGATCGCCGTCGTCGTCAGCCGCATAATAAAATACGCGGCGGTATTACAACGTAAAACGCCCCTAATCGGCAATGCTGTATCCGTCCGGGTTTTCTTCCGTGCGCGCGTTGCAATATCTACATATCGTTATCTGTTCCTCGACCGCGTATACGTAACGGATATTCGCACGAACGCGTGTTATACCAAAGCCGAGATATACGTAACCGATAATATCCAACTTCACCGACAGTTTGCGAACAACCCGGCGCTCGTGCAAATAAACGACGGGACACAGTTTTGGCGCACGAACTTGACAAGCGAGAGATGCAGCGATACCTCGTGCGATATAGAGCGAATATCGACAACCGGGGGGATGTTTACGTTCCTCGGCTCATGTTCTCGAAAGTAGACAACTTGAGATCCTTAGCAAGCTGTACTCGGGCTTTGTGAGTCTCTTTGTGTGTCTCGTAAACATCAACATCGGAACGACACACACGATTTTACATTCCGGAATTTGTCAAATAGATCGCCATCAAAATTGGATACGTAGTAGATGCAAAAGAACGCACAATATTGAAATATACATATTGAACACATATTGAAAAGAAATATATTTATTCATCATGGTTTCAGGATAAGCTTGTAAACGTGACATGTGTGCGTTTCCAAACAAATCGAAAACGTGGAACGATATATTAAAAGCAAAAATGCTCCGATTGTATGTTTCAGTGGTGCTCCAAAATAGTTGCAGCAAGAGTTACATAAGCTTACGCAGTTCACATTTCGATGACGTGATTTGCGCCGAAAACAATTTGAAAAGTGAAAAACTCGAATTCTCAGGACCCAATCGCCTCCGGAAAAAAAAGTCTTTGCTCGATTGTCCAGATTAAAATGCAGCAGTAAAGATACAGCAAATAAAATGTAAATTGTTGAATTTTTCTATTTGTTGTATAAAGTTGAATCTTATGTGATGCGAATATTAAATTTTTCTCTCTTCTCTTTTTAGCCATTATATAACACATGGCGGAGCATGGATGTAGGTTTTGCACGCGCATAGGATCTGATCAAAGCCAACGCTATCTCCTCGTCGGTGACACATTTTCTTTTATGGCTGACCCCATAAAATGTTTAATTATGCAACTTACATCGCTTGCTTGCTTGACGGACACCAACGAGAATTGTAAACGACAGAGAAAGGGGCAGAGAGCGACTTCAATCCGTGCGATATATTTTGAATTAACATAAATTGGCGCACATCGTTAAATTGTTAAAAAAGGGGTGGGATGTTTTACTCTCTTAGAAAGGAGAAAATTCTGCAGGGAATTTATCTTAGAGAAACTGCTAGATATCGACAGGTCCACTTTAATTAGGGCAAACAAAGAAAAACTGCTCTTCGCTTGTTAGTGTCTGACCTTCTTAACTTGAAAGTGCTCCGGTCGCAGATTCTCGACGATCTCCTGGTCGGGCTTGACGGGTTGCGGGACCGACGACCGGAACCCGTCGAGTACACCCTTGATCGTGAACTTCTTCATCGCGTCTGCTAAATGGGGTCGACCACTCGGGGGGGATCACATGTGCAAACGCGCCGTTCGTGCGTCTCTCGTATACGTCCGTTTGTCCGTCCGTCTGTTTCTCGTTTTCTACGAAATCACGGCCGGGATATAAGGGATATTAGGCTGACGCGCTCTCGGCTCGAGTCGTTTCGCGAAAATCCAATGACATGTTCGCTCCGTCTCGGCGCGGTCGACTCTCTCTATCTCGGATGCGGATCTCTCGCACGGGTGCTCGCTGCGCTGCCGCGGGGTGACTCTCTACATTTTGACAGTACGTGTCAGCGGACGTGTCATCGAAGCCGCTGCCGAGTCTCGGGCGATGCAACGTGCGCCTTGGGTCTCGCGTCACGCACCAATCTCTACCTGGGTACAAGGTGAATCGACACACGAGAACCGTTTGTCCGGCCGTCGCGCCAACGCTTTTACGCCGAACGCGAACGCGAGCGCGGCCGAGACGTGGCGAAAATTGTTTTCGTAGTTGACGGCAATGCGGTGTTGTTTAATCGCGCTAGGATCAATAACTGGCAACAGGCTCATGTGGACTTTCGCACGGCCGCGAGCGCGCAAGCTGCGCGAGCGCAATGCGAGTTACGCATGGGCGCGCAATCGCGGACAAGTCGCATTCATGATTCGCTCTTGGAAGAACTGACTCTTAGGCTGCATACTTAATGCTTAGCATCGAGAAGGGGGAAAAGAGCCATTTAAGCGAAGAAGAAGAAGAATGCTTAGCATATTAAAAATCCGCGCGAATTGCAAACCTATCTGATACGCAATGTTCGAGCGCTGAATAATCGACCAATCTATGCGTTACGTAAATACGTAAATTCGTAAAGAGATTATTTCACTCGAAATTTATGTGTTTACGTATTTCAGTATTTTCATGGAAATGTACCTTTTTATGGCTCCCACGTTTTCTCTATTGTTATTTTGATTTCTGACCCCAGAGAACCGATTGTGTGACCGATAACCTTAAAAATTGTTTTGCGTCCTGTCTTCTGCTATTGTACGAGTTTTATTCCATCCGTTTTCATTGACACCAACGTTTGACAGGCACGCCAAAAGAATCTTACAAATGTTCTAAATATTACAATACACAATACGGAATATGTACATGTCAGTTATTCTGTAATAGAACACCAGATATTGGTGAACAACTTCTTATTTTTATCATATTTCAGAGTTTGGGAAAAACCCATCACGTCAGGGCAACAGACATACGAGACGAAGTTGCAACATGTCAAACCAAGGAGGTAAAGTAGTGGCAAATCTGCGGCAAAAGTTCGTTTTTAAGAATGTAGTCCGGTGGTTTCCCGGACATATGTCAAAAGGTCTGAGACAGATGCAACAGCAATTAAAAAATATAGATTGTATTATAGAGGTTCATGACGCAAGAGTGCCAATTTCTGGGCGTTATGTAGATTTTAGCAAGACTCTGACGACTCTGAAACCACATATACTTGTTCTGAGCAAACTGGATTTAGCTGATGACAAGTATAAAGAAAGTATAATTTCTACATTAAACAGAGAAGGACTGTCCAATGTAATCTTCACAAATCTCAAAAAAGACCATTGCAAAGGCATGAAGAAAATTCTACCTCTAGCCACAGACTTAATGAAGAATTCTAATCGTTTTAATAGAGTAACAAATGAATCTTATACCATGATGGTCATTGGCGTGCCCAATGTGGGAAAGTCTTCTCTGATTAATCGTTTAAGAAATAATCATCTTCACATGCCCAAAGCCAGTCCAGTTG
Organism: Pseudomyrmex pallidus; assembly: GCA_014825455.1. Lineage (NCBI taxonomy): Eukaryota > Metazoa > Arthropoda > Insecta > Hymenoptera > Formicidae > Pseudomyrmex > Pseudomyrmex pallidus. The sequence goes on along the minus strand of QVNV01000788.1, from coordinate 3,172 downwards.
GTGCGGCACCTGGTATTACGAGAGCTGTACTAACACAAATAAAAATATCGGAAAATCCAAAGGTGTATCTGTTGGATACACCAGGTATTTTAGCTCCTTCTATTAAAAATTTTCATACAGGCCTTAAATTGGCTCTAGTAGGGTGTATAGAAGATCATGTAATAGGATTGGAGGTGCTTGCTGATTATCTACTCTATTGGCTGAACAAAAATGGTCGATTTGAATATGTTGAAAAGTTTGGTTTAAAGGAACCAAATGACAATGTGATATATGTGCTTACACACATCGCTGCAAAATTGGGAAAAATTAAGATGATAAAGTACCATGATGGTTTTCGAAAAATACCAGATTTATATTCTGCAGCAGATTGTTTTATCAGCTCATTTAGAAAAGGAGAGTTAGGTTGTTATTGTTTAGATAATGATTTGCTAGAAATATCACAGGAACGCAATTTTAATTTAGCTTAATGAAAATAATGAAGAGTGTATGTAAATATTAATATTATGTTATAATATTAATTATGAAATTTCACACAATGGAAAAAAATATATTTTCAAGTTTTATATAAATATTTTTCTTCTCCTCTCGTACTCTGAACATTCTCCAATACTGAAGTACTGAATAATCTTTAAAAATAATTATTATCTAAGTATATCTTTTTTTATTAATAAAAGATTATTTTTTTCCTGTTACATGTATGTTGTTCGACAATTGTATTTTAACTTTTCTCTTTAACTCTTCGTAATTTTATGTTTGCCTCACACAGTGTAAATAAATATTTAAAGTCTGCGAATGTTATACAGATTAAAACTACAGATTTTATCAATGGTTGGGCTTTCCTCCCGTGTTTCTTTCTCCTCCTCTTCAGTTCTTTTCCTTTTACTTTTATGCGGGAGTGGGAGTTACCTTCGCGAGTTGACTCGTCTTCTAGAACACATCTTCATTTCTTTCATTCGTGCAGTGCTGTTCAGACAATCACATGTAGATATATTGAATCGGAAAGTGCAATAATTTAAAAATTCGTTCTAATAACAAGATAAAATAAAAACCATAGAAAAGAGAAATTTATATAAACTTGTTTTAAATAAGTGAACAGAGATTTACCGTTACGTGCGCCTGATCAGAAGAAAACATTCAGGACGTTCGAAAGTTTGTGCTCGTATCACGCGCTGCGGCTCTTTAAATAAAATCTATATCTACATCAGCATTTCAGAGTTTACGACTGATAAAAATTTGTTTTTAGCGAAAATGTTTGCGAGGGTGACGTTCTTCCCAACTTTATTTTACAACATTGTTATGGAAAAAATTACATCTCGAAATTGGTACGATAGAATAGACGAAACTGTTATATTGGGTGCCTTACCATTTCGGCGATTGACGAAGCAGGTATGTACAAATATGTGTATTTAAAATTGTTATTATTTATTTCGTATAACAGATAAAAAAAAAGTTTAATTTTATTAAAACGTTACTTTTTATATCTGTATCACAAAAATGCACGTAATTAATAACAATAAAAGAGTGCCATAATTTTCTGAGTCGTAATATCATTAATAATTCGCAATTCTGAGTAACATTTATTTTCAATTATTCAAGATAAAAAATCATAATGTTTTTATTCATTTCCTTTTCTTTCTTTATTTCAGTTACTCGAAGATGAAAATCTCAAGGCTGTTGTATCTATGAATGAAGACTACGAGCTAATAAAGAATATGTATCAGAGGCTGCGTTTGAAGAGCGCGCTATTGCAGCGTTTTATTTTTGTTTTATTTAACATCTTAATGAGCGATAATATAGGTTTGTTTTAAAGATAAAGTCTGAACTAGTACCAACCAGTTCAAAGGAAAAAACAGACTTTATATTATTGCTCATTAAGATGTTAAAACAAAAATAAAACGCTGCAATAGCGCGCTCTTCAAACACAGTTTCTGATACATATTCTTTGTGATATTTTTTCTTATTAAAAAAAAAAAATGTTATTAGTTAGTTCAGAGTTTATCTTTTTCTTTCTAATATGTGTGACAAAAGATGAACTCTGAACTAGTGCAGCCAGTTCAGGGAAAACAAACAGACCTAATGTGATAACAATAGCGCAAATAATGCGCTTTCCGAACACAGCCATAAAAAGTGCAAGAAGTTTTTTGTATAAAATGATTATATATGTGTAAATCGATAATATAATATTTTTCATCCAGGAATGGCAGCAATACAACGTAGAATATTTACAATTATCTACAACAGATATCTTTCAATCACCTTCGCAGGAAAAATTGCAAAATGGTGTGAACTTTATTAACAAATTTCGTTCTATACCAACTAAAATGCTGGGTGATTCTAGCACTGTCGATGTTCATAACAATTCTGGCACAGTTTACGTTCATTGCAAAGCAGGAAGAACAAGAAGCGCAACATTAGTAGCATGCTATTTAATAGTAGTAAGAGTTTTTGTTGTTTTCTGAATATAAAATTAGAATTATCAAATTCGCGATAATTGAAGGGCTGTAAGAGCCAATTGCAGGATGGTATGCAGTAAAATAATCGTGGTATTGATTGTGTGTGTGTGTGTATGTGTGTTGTGTGTCCAGACGTTTCGACTAATTTATTTAAGTCATCATCAGTGGGTTGCTTGCATTTGAATCTCCTTGGCACTTACTCTCGAATGACACACAGGTGTACGATTATTTTTGCATACCATCCTGCAATTGGTTCTTACAGCCCTTCAATTATCGCGAATTTGATAATTCTAACGAACCCGAGGATTTCTCTCTTGTTTCAATATATAAAATTAGAACATTTTATTCTTAACAGTACATTTTATATCTTTTGTTGGTTTTTTGTTTGTTTAGAAAAATAATTGGACACCCGAAGAAGCAGTAAACTATATACGAACTAAGAGACCACATATACTACTCCATACAGCACAATGGTCTGCATTAAAGGAATTTTATAGAAACCATGTGCAATCTAAGTCGTAATCGAAGTATATATTTTATAAATTTTTGTTGTTTAAGAAAAATAAAATGTTATGTTTCTAAACCATGTTCGTTTATACATGACTTAAGCTTTGTATAAATAAGAATTTACTATACCCAGCAAACATTTCGGCCACAAAACTATATCCATCTGTGTCCTCAGTAGGATATGGTTTGGTAACCATGTCTGTCAAAATGTG
>QVNV01000787.1:0-15465 GCA_014825455.1 Pseudomyrmex pallidus | reverse complement strand
TTTTTTTTTTAATTTTAGAGCAAGATAGTACCTATCGAAATTGAGCAGAGAGTAATTAAGCTTCGAAACGACGATGATTTTCATAGAAGTGTGTTACTTTTGTTTTTTCTCTCTTAATAATATGATATCGGTTTTTATATAAAAAAATATACAACGAATGTGTCTATTGTTTTCGATAAAATACGCAGTTACGTTAAATAGCGCGTCAATGTGACGCGTTCAGAAACTTTAAAAAAATCAATACAGTCTGTTATTAAAACAAAACAAAACCAAAAAAATTTTGAAACGTTTTTTGATAAAATTTTATGAATCTTCGAAACGAGCAAAGCCTGCGGACAGCAAGCCCAGCGCTTCTCTCCGCGTTTTGAATTGCGAGCGCAGCGACGATCTGGCGCAATTGTGTCCAAACTCGCGATTACAAGTCAAAAAAAAAAAAAAAAAATTCTCTCGCAATCCGGAAGCGCGAGGAAATTGTATCGCGTGCCGTTGAGGCTTGAGTCTGTAAATTTAAATAACTAGCTTCCTAGAGAATAAATTCAATTCCATTGGAAATTCACACTGACGTGAAATCCGAGACGTGAACAATTTCATTTGGCAAACTTCAAAACTTGTCGACGGATATTTTTGAGAACTTGTTCGTTTAATTACAACAAAAGAACAAAAGGACTACAATTAGATAATTTTACTGGCAAGTTTTTTATGTTGCGTAGCTTCTTTTTTTTTTTCTTTTTTAAAGACCATCCGCAAAGCTTGAATCGCAAAGGACGAAAGAAGATCCCCCCCCCTCTTAGACCGTGTTGACACAGACAACCTTTGGTTATTACACATAACAAAGAACGCTAAATATTACATTACACAATATCGCTGAATGTTTGATAAATAAATATATATATATATATAATATTTATATATATATATATTTATTTGTTTGAAAACTACTCCACTAGTCTTTAGTTAATTGGCATTTCATGGCGTATGGCCTCAAGGTAATAATGAATAATTTATGTCACAAATCGGGGATTGTTCTCACATATTCTGTTGATCCGTTCCGGTGTGCTCTCAGTGTGTGACTTATTCTGTCTCGCAACACACTTCCTCAAACGTTTATATTTTTCCAGAGTAAAGATGACGGGTTTTAAAAAGTGAAATCGTTTGACCGCTAATTGATCTTGATATTGCGCGAATGGGAATATGAATTAGATCAAAGGAGGACCATCTCTACCCTCATTGGCCAAAGAGAAACGCACAGCTACGATATGTGCAGAGTGATTGATTTTTTTTTTAACGAGAGGATAGACTTCTTTGTAATTTATATTAAAAACACATTCAAATCCTTTAAGAGAGACAGAAAACTGTCGAGGAGCGATCGAGGAAACTGACGAGACGCGCGTTCCTCGCGCTGTCCCGCGACACGCTGGCGCGTCGAATACGAACGTATTCCTCCATCATCAATTCTCAGGTGGACGGATTTTGCGCGTGACCCGTTGTCTGTGGGGTCCCTCCCATCCTCTGTTGCATCATGTTCAACAACAATTCGGAGTACTGTTGCATCATGTTGACCACTTTGCTCTGATCCTGACCCGCGAGCAGCTCCTGAAACTTGGCCGTCGCCTCGTTGGTGACGACGTTCTCGTTACTCCCGTCGTTGCGAGCTTCCTGACCTCCTCCGGCGACAACCAGTCGCAATGTGCGCATGGTCTCGTTCACGGACGACTCCAGTCCCCGCAGCATCGTGTCTCTGTCAATCGCTCCTTTGGAAGGGTCGCTGCTCTCGGTGTCTATCGTCAAACGTTTGTACAGTTGCACGACGTTGTCCGCGGTCCGCGTGAGCTCGTCCGCTATTGTATTGCACAGTTGTGTGGACACTACAAAAACATTGCACGCATGTCAACGCTGGATTTGCGCAACACGAGGAATCGAGAGAGAGAGAGAGTAACTGATGGATTACAACAGGATGAATTGTATCGTGCAGAGCGTGCAGGTTACACTGATTTCTAAAATCCGTATGAGATCATGCTATCATGACTGGTATCTATTACGTAATCTTCTATGTGGGGGATGAGAGGCCTCTCTTCTATGTACGAGAAATGAATCCAAGAAAAAAAATAATTTCGTGAATTTTTCAAATCCGCTTGTGTGATCGACAACACACATACGTGTTGCTTCTTTATGTGTGTGTGTGTGCATAAATATGTACAGAGATACACGACTAAACAAAAGTAAAACAAGCCTTTTGCTATGTATGTACATGTGTCTCGGAACGAAAAAAAAACTATATCAAAGAAACGAAAAGAACGTTGCCGATAAGCTCCGCGCTCTCGAATTTTAATAAATGTAGGCACTTATGTACAGCTACGTCTGCTTCATAGTCTCTTGTATGAACGGTTTTTTTTGTTTTTTCTTTTTAGCATGATCACTTACAAATTTTGAATTTACTGACATTATACATATTCACGGCACACAGCATTCTCAACAAGTGTCTCTAGATTACCTAATGTCTTATCCGTGTCTACTGCACAAGATGTCGAGGAATATGTCGAAAAGTTTCAGTTTATGCGCTTTTTTTTCTTTCAAATTGACAAGATTTTCTGGAAAGATTCTTGGAGGAAGATGCTTCATCAGCAATCTTGCATGCTTACACGTTTTGTTGTTTTGAATGACGATGTGAGAAGATGATGATCGTGATGGTATATTCTCAACGCTGGAGAATTTTTACGCATACTCACGTTCGGCACTAGCTACGTCGATTGCACGGTCCGTATCTTTGACCGGTAGTTCGTGCGGGCTTGGGTCTAATTGATTCTTAATCGCCGCGGACAATCTACTCCCGTTTTGCCCGTTTGTCCCGTTGTTGGCACCACCACGGCCGTTTGTTATGACATTTGTCGAGCCAGATTTTCTCACGGACGTGCCGGGTAAACTCAAACTGATCGAAATCAAAGTAAGTTTGGTTTTATTTTGCATCCACAACTGTTTTCACGCCAGATATTATTCATTGGCTTAAAGACTGGTAGCAAGTTTTTACCTAGCGGAAGAATAGTCGATACTTATGCTCCTAGGCCTTGGTGGCAGCGCCGGTTTTCCTCCGTTCCCATTCGAGGAGGTATCCTCTGAACTCGAGTCTTCTTGATTTCCTACTTGACTTAGATTAACTACAACGCAAACGTAGATTTTGAGTCGATCAACAACTTTAGAAAACGATTTGATGAAAAATAAAATATTTGTTGGAGATGACAGAGAAAGTAGTGTGTATGTTTTGTTAATAAACAACAAGGTCTCCTATACACCTGTGAAGTAAATAGGTTTAGGGAGACCCTCTACCACAGGTTTGCACGCACGCAATGTTGACAAAAAAATGTTCGTTTACTTTCCACCGCCTCTGTCATCTCAAAAAGAAGTAATTATTTCAAAATCTCTACACACACGCGCGGTTAAATAAAACTTCAGATACCTGTTGAGAAAGCTCCTTGCATTCCTCGCCTTCTCAAAATCGACGAAACGTTGCTGCCGGAAGAGCCCGACTTGTTTTGGTGATTGATTTTGTTCTGAGAACTGATCGTCGGCCTGAGCAAACCGCTCATTCGGTTGTTGCCGGACTGATTGCTCCACGCTCGGCTGCCACCGCCGCCACCGCCGCCGCCACCACCACCTCCTCCCGTTACACCGGCATCCGATTCCGAGTCGCTCTACAGACGAGACAACATTTTCAATATAATTGATTTCGCGCGAATCTATAAATTGTCGTAACGCGCGCGCGTCACAGTACCTGATTCAAGATGCCAACGCTGCTACTTCTTATTATGTGAGTCGAGTGACTCTTTCCAGAAACGTGTCTCGACTGGCTGCTTAGATTGGCACTTCCCGATCCCGTTCTCGACGTGACGCCTATATTCTTGTTCCCTAATTTTCCTGAAACTGTCGTAGCCGGTTACAACAACAAGAATCTTCTTTACTACCGACAAAGGTGTTGCATAAATCTTTAACGCGTTCTAGAGATACAAGTAGATTTAAAACAATGTGCTTTGAAGGGAACGCAATTCTTGATTCTTAAACGCACAAGTCATCGAGCATATGGAAAAGCATGTCAAAGTTGAAAAAAAAATAAACACTACTTGTGTATGTTACGTACTGAGTGAGAGAGATACGAAGTTCGTCACATAATTCGTGTACGGAGAGAGAAATAAGAGAAAAAAAACGAGTACCTTGTACGGGACCATGCAGTAACCTATTTGGAGGGCTGACGGATAGATCACTCAGGGAACAGGCGCGTCTCATACCACCCTCTTCTTCCTCGCTGTCAACAACTTTTGACGAGACTCGCCCCCCACTACAGCCAACTGTTGACAACGCACACACGCATGCACTAGTCGCCTACTTATAGTTTACCATGAATGCAATTTGTTTTTCTTATTTGAAAAAAAAATAAAAGAACTAATCGGTGAAACTCTCGTTTTATCTTGTTCCAATATTTTGCAAAGAAACCAATTTCTTTTGACGTGTACTGATAGTATATGAAGAATAAAAAAACGATAACGTACTTAAATATGTACACTTTGCTGTTTCTTTTTCTAAGCATGTGTTTTGTTCTCGCACATTTCCTTACCTTCATTTGATTTGCAAGACAAACGTCCCAATACGATTGGACTGTGATCAATGACCGGACGTTTATTGAAGAAATAATTATCAGATGTGTAAAATAACAATTCTTGATGTTTTAAGTATCTTTAGGACCGGTTGTTCCACACCTTCAGATAAGATCAGAGCGGGTGGGACTACGAGAGACACCTTCGGATAAAACATCGGGTGATTTATCCAATGGTTGAAGCTCTTATTCGCGTTGTTCCACGTGTCGAAGGACTTGCAGTTGCCAAAAATACGTTCCGGAATTATTGAGATATCTTAGCAACTGCAAGATTTTGATCTGAAGGTGGAACAACCGGCCTTCAATTAATTTTAATATATTTTTAATTATTAGTTTCAAATATCTCGCATCATAACATGTGATACAAATATTTCTTGACTAAATGTCCGGCCGGTCTCTCGAGAAATTTTTCACTGCCAAGATAATTCTTTTTTTTTGAATATTGAAATCACTGCTGTACCACAGCGCTTGTATTAAATAAATATTATTTCGGCCGCAATAAATTTTACGGAGTGATCCGACGACATTTAACTTATCAAGCTCCTTACACGTAACGAACAAAATTGACAAGAAAATATAGAGAGGGAGGAGGAGAGGAGAGGTCGAGTCACATCGATAAACATGCGCATATTCCGTGCGAAATAAGAGCGACATGAAGATATTTACAAAGCCATGTCTTTATGATTAAAAAAAAAAAAAACAAAAACGCATTCAAACTGAAAAGTAAATTGCTGCTGCCTTGAAATAATAAAATTGAATCTGCTCGTAAGCCATGAAGACGTGATCAGAGCCGTGGAAATGTCTCGCTCCTGAGTGTCTAAACTCTACACTTCTGCATAAACATCGCATGACAACATTCTCACATAGAGATGAGACACGGAAAAGCTATTTCTTCTATCACAACGTGTAAACGTGCGCGCGAGGCAAGTCTCTGTCGTTAATCTCGTCGTACGTGCGCGGCACAAGCCAATTCTCTCTCTCTTATACCTGCGTAAGAATGTTTGGTGGGAAGAATCGCTTGATTGATCGTCGGCAACGTTTTCGTCCACTTCATCTGGCTCTGGCAACGCGACGCGGGCGGCCACATTCTCTTGGGCGAATTGGTGCAGCTCGAGGCGGACGTGGACGAGCCGCTTTCCATCAGCGACCTGTCCATCGCCGACACGTCGGCGCAGTCGCTGTCCTCGCCGCACGAATGCAGTCGTATGTCGCGTCTGATCGCGCAAAATCTGTTGTCACGCTCGGCCTCCAACTTGGCGAAGTTGTCGCTCGTCTCGTGCGTAAGTCGCAGACACTTGTCCTTGATGAAGTACTGCTTCTGCCGCACCAGATTCTCGAACTCCTTCGAGAGCAGCTTGACGGTGCCCTCGATGGCGCGAGTTATCCTGACGTCCACGCTCGCGTCCAGATTGTCGATTCGCTCGTTGGTCGATTGCAGACTCGTGTCGCACTCGTGTTGCTGCAGGTCGGAGGAGATGGCGGCCGCTCCGCTCGGTTCCAACGAGTCGTAAGCTTCGTTACCGACGTCTTTGGTCGGGATTTCGTTCTCGAAGCAGCGGATCTGCTCCTTGTCGGACGACGCTCTCCGTACCTCGGTCGTCGGAACCGTCAGGTAGTGATTGCTCGCCACGAGAGACGACTGAGCTCTGTCGTACGTCAGAGATTCGTCCTGCAAATTCTTGCTCGCGCGATGAGTCTGCAAGCTGTAGAATTTGTTGTCCTTGCCGTTGTCCTGATCTTTGTCCGACTGTTCCTGGCCGTAGTTCGCGGATTGCAGAAAGTGTTCCATCACTTCCGAATTAATCGAGTCCAGTTTCGGTTTTGAGTGCGTTACGCGAGGATATTCCGTCAGACTCGCCGCGTAAGTCTCGGAATCGCTTCTCAGCGGTGCGTCGACGTAGTTCCAGCTCGGCCTGGCTCTGTTGCGCATGCTCTGGGTGCGCGAGGAATTTCTCATTGGTTTCGGCGGTTTGTGAGCCACGAAGTCGTTCAGGATCATCATCGACTCCGGTGTGACGGGCACTTTCAAGCTGTTGCTGCGCGGTATCTGCGTTTCCGCAGACTTGTTGTTGCCAATCGTCGTCGCGTCCGAACTCTCCTGCGGACGACGTTCGGCGTCGAAGTTAAATTCGCAGAAGACACGGGTCTTGGGCGGCTCCTCGCCGTCTTCCGCGAAGTTCTGATCGTTCTTCGCGCGACTGATTCTCGTGTCCTGCAAGGATTTCGAACGAAACACCGCTCTGCGCACGGAGTTCTCGTCGGCCGAGCTCTGCGTCGCGTCCGCGACGTTGATCTCCGCGACGTTGTTCGGATTCCCGCTGTAGGTTTCCGAGTTCTGACGCTTGCGCCTGTAGTGCGAGTCGAACAACATTTCCAGGGGCGCGGATTTCACGAGCGAGTCGGAATCGTCGGTGAGCACGCTCTCCGTGCTCCGATGATCGACGTTCTCGCGCAACGGGAACACCTGGTAGTAGTCCGACTCGTCGGTGAGCACGCTCTCCTGACTTCGGCCCGATTGCATTTTGCGCCGAGACAGGAAGAAACTCGCGCTCGAGTGTCGGTCGTGATCGTAATGATTGTAGTCCAGAATCTCGGCGCTCCCCTTGGAAAACGACTCGACTGACACGTCCGAGAGCACGCTCTCCTGCGAGCCGCTCAGAACCGTTTTCTGAAAGTTCTGATAGTTGGAGTAGTTTCGGTGATCGTCCATGTGAATGTTTATCTGATAGTCGCTCACGCAACGCCTGGGCGGGTTCTTGAAATCGCCCTCCAACGAGTCGTCGCTGAAGTTGCCGTTTCCCTCTTCGGGATCGACGACAATCTCCTTGAAAGTTGCGTCCATGTTGCGCTCGTTCATCGCGGGCAGACTGTCGAACGACTTCGCTATGTTCTCCATGTCCTCCTCGTTGTCGTCGAGACCGATGAAGTAGCTGCAGGATCTTCGCTTCTGAGCGAATCTCGCGAATCGGCTCACGTTCTTCTTGCACTGCTCCCTCAGCAACTTCAATTCCTCGCACACCGGTGATTCGGGCAACGACTGATTGGCCTTGTTCAAGGACAGCTTATACTTTTCAGTTTTTTTCAATGTCAACGTTAACGGACGGCTAATTGTCGGTCTCGCTTTCTCATTGCACGGCACAATCTGACTCTTTGACAAGCGGTTCTCGTTCGTTATCTCTAACTTAGGCAATGCATTTGAACCCACACCTTGGACCTTGTTAATGAGCGGCTGGGGTTTTAACGCGGGCTTTGGATTGAGCATGGGTTTACAGGGATTGTTAGAAGTCGGTTTGGATAATAACTTTTGCTGGCCGGATTTGTTACCTGTGCTAAGCCTGTTCGAGCGGTGATGCTTTTCCGGTATGTGGCTGCTCAAGTCGGATATGCTCTGGCTCGACTTCAGTGACGATCTGTAACCGACCTGTGTGCGCGCAAGAGAATTTTTTACTTTATATGTTTTAGTTTTTCTTTTCTCGTCGCAAACCTAAAATTTCAACTTACGCTTTGCAATTTTCTTCGAGTTTCTTCTATTCTTCTCTGCAGCTCCTCCCGTTTCTTCACGACGTCCGCATCGGCTCTCGCGTGTTTCGTCGCGTTGACCACCGCCGCGTTTCGCGTTTTGCTACCGGTGTTGCCCTCGCCGCCGTTGAGTCTGCAATATTTTAACAATAATTTCCCGATCTGACGTTACCTCAAGCGCACGAGAGATTGAATTCGATTTTCACCTTCCGTGAAACTGGGAGCTGATGCTCGTCGCTTTCACGCGATTCGGAGGCTCTTCCGCTCCGCTGAGCGACTCGAACGCGTTCTTCAAGTACTTTTCCCTGTGACTCTGCTTGGCGATTTGATCGAAACCCTCCGAACTCGCCTCGGACAAGATGGACAGAAGATTTCTCTCGGCGCTGGGAGTCGACGCTCCGCCTTCCGAGTCGGACTCGTCCTGACTACCGGACGCGACCAAATCGCTCGTCCGACCGTTTTCCGCGTTCTTCAACCTCTTCTGACGCTTCTGCGATCTGCGCGCAAAGATTTTCGAAATGCATCTTCGATTATTCTACAGAAACCAATTTGCGACGAGAGAAAAAACGGACTCGTGAAAACGAACCTTCGAAGTTCCTCCACGTCCATCGCGTTGACGGTGAACTGACTCGAGACGGTATCCTCCGGCGGAGGATAGTACATCAATCTGTGATTCGACTTCTCCGAACCGGTCGTTCCGTTTTCACCCTCGGAATAATCTTCAACGTCCCCGTCGTGTTCGGTGCTTTCGTGATCCTAAAAAAAACCAACACGCTATTTTTTCACGTAAATACAACAAATACGTTGAGACGGAATTGATTAGTAAAACTGCAGAGTGAGAAAGAGCGAACGTGTCTGAGCTGCACGTAAAAGGGATGAAATATTAAGAAATTATTACACCGGAACGTTACACGCAAATGTGCGGATGGATTTTGTTACTTGAAGAAGCGACTTTGAAGATACACTTGAAGCTTCATTTATTTTCTCTCTCACTCGTCTTCCCACCACCCGCTTACTTTCCCTCAAAATCTCTCAGTTTACATTCTCACTCAGCCTCCCCTACGACCCCCACGACTCGCACGTATATGCAGCAGTGGTGGGATTCCCTCCAGAAGGAAAATAAGTGAACGTGCGTCACGTTTCACAGATGGGAAAATAAATGAAGTTTCAGTGCAATTTAAAATTCTCTACTTTGTCCCTTGTTGGAAGTATTTCGTGGGAATGTACCTCGAACTTAAAGCTGCCAAGACTGCTGTCGTCGGTGTGGTGACGACTCCTCGAGTGACGCATCACGTCCGTGATATTACTACTTCTGATCGTCACCTTACCGTCAATCACCTGCGCGAGCGAGCGGGCGAAAACACGATCAGCAAAATAAAACAAAATGGCAAATCAGAGATTAAACGCAAATTAACGAAAAGATTAACACACATTGAAAAAAGCGAAGCAAACGTCTGATGCAAATGGGAATTTAAAAATAATAACGCATGCGCGCAAATGCGACATTTGAACGACATCGTGTTTTCACGTACCTGCTTCGTTTCGTTTTCTATCTCTCTGTAACTTTCCCGGCAAGTTTGAAACACGCTCTCCTCTTCTTCCTGAAACCGCCATCGTTTTTTAAAGTCATTTTGTTTTTTTTTTTTTTGAACGAACACAAGTTGTTGCCATCAGAAGAATTTTTCAAGCAAAACATTGCACCAACCGTTTTGCCGACCATCATTTCGAGCTGTCCTTGGAACCGCCACCGCCACCTCCGCCTCCACCGCCGCCACCGTCGCCACCGCCACCGCCGCTATCCGAATCGACGGCGTTGCGCGACGAGGGGAACGGTATGACCTCGTCGCTGTCGTAGACAGACTTGACGGTGATACCGTCGCCCTGTTGAACTCTCTGCGCCCATCTGCCCTTGGGCAGATCGACGTTGAGGGATCTGACGTTCGATCCGCCTATCGCGCTGTCGTCCGCGCTCGCGGTGTTTATCTGCTTCTTCGCCCACTGCGGCAACTGGCCGACGCTGAATCTGTAATCCACGCCGATGCTCTGGGGATTCGCGTTGGGATCGAGGAAGTTGGGCGGGGGTGATCCGTAAGTTCCGTTGTCCAGTTGCACGTCGATCCCGCCCCCGTTAACTTGCGGTGGTTTTCTACACAATTGCGTAACGATGCGTGTAGAGAGACACAAACAGAATAAAAAATAAAAAAAAATGTCCAAACGAGAGATAAAACCACTACTCACTTGCCGGCGCGCATAGCTTGTTGAGCGAGACGAGCCTGCATAGTTACGACCATGTCGTGCGGAACGCGCCATACGAACACACAGCCGTCGCCGCTCGCGGACACAAGGTGACGACAATCAGGACTGAAACGCAAACCCGTCACCAGTTCCGAGTGACCGACCATAGTGGCCATACACTCACCGCTATAATAATCGTACACGCATAGCGTTTTGTCTGTACATGAGGTAGCTACATAAATACCGGACGCATCTGGAAAACAAATGCTGACATTTGCATTGACGTTCCTGTTTCTACAAATTTATTTTTTTTTTATATAAAGTCATTGAAATATATTTCCTAAATTTAAAAAAATCAGCCGCGCGTCTTACCGAGAACGACTTTGATCAACGAGCCGTCGTCGCTAACGGAACCTTTGAAGGTTTTGCTGTGCTTGCCGGTAGTAACATTGTAAACCCTAATATTCCTATCCTGACAGGCAGTCAACACGTGCTTCTGCCCGGAATCGACTTCCATATCGTACAACGTCGTCTTTCCCTGAGCGTTGTGGCCTCTGGCGAACTGTGGCATTCCACCTGGTGTCTAAAATCCCAGGACAAGAGATCACACAGATCATCTGGCGTATTGATATAAAAATTATCGTTACGAAAAAATTGTTCAATTGCTCACCGATTGCAGCTGTCTAAAAATAATACTCTTATCGGCGCCGCAAGATACCATTTGTATTTGATTGCTCTGATTCGACTGATTGAAAAATCTGACGGCCGTGATGGAAGAACTGTGATCGTCGAGCGTCTGAAGAAAATTGTATCCCTGATCGACGCTGAAAACGTGAATCAATCGATCCCGCGACGCGCTCGCCAACAGTCTGTTGGCATCGGCCGAGTACCGCGAGAACCTCGAGTACTCGAGACACAGCACCTCGGCGTCGTGCGCCTCTATCAAACACAATTCTTCCAGCGAAGACACGTCGTGAATTCTGATGTTGCCAGATCTAACGAGAGAATATTTTTTTGTCTCATCAGTCGTGTGTGTGTGCGCGCGCGCGCGTGCAATCTTTTAAATATTTTATAAATTTTTTATACAAATATAATATTTGATAAAATATTTAATCGATATTAATTAAAATCCGCAATATCTTTAATTTTTATTAAATTTATTAACGTAACATTAAAGTTTTAATTTTTTTAAATGGAATTTTAAATTTAATTGAAATTAAATTAAATTTGTGATTTAAAAAATTAAACAACCGTTAAACTGTGTAACGTCATTTCTTTTCATTTGACTTGTACCTGTCACCGGAAGCAAGATGCCTGCCGTCAGGAGAGACTCTTATGGACCTCACGCCGTTACGACCGTCATAAGACGCGTCACTCTTCTCGGTGGATCCAGCGGCGGCTAAGTCCAGATCCTTCAAATACGTCAACTCTTGATCCACGTACAGCACTTTGAGCAATTCCTGTTGACGAGGAAAGACGGTTACATTGGACAACGTCGACTTTTCTTACGCGTGTACAGAATGAACCAAACGACTAACATTGCTGTAAATGTTCCGTTTGTACAAGGTAGTGTCGTTCGGCGAGACGTCCCTCTCCAAGTTCCAAACTCTAATCGTGTCGTCGCTGGAGCAGGTGATGAAACTTCCAGACGGCATCGCGCCGACCGAGTCCGGACCGGTCGGATACATCTCGACGCCCCATATGCAGGCCGAATGATATAGGAACGAATGCGACTTGCCCACTCGCCTGATATCCCTCACGTCCCAAACGTAAATGCTGTGATCGTTGTAGACGCAAGTCAGCTTGTTGTTTCGCTCGTCGAACGCCAGAGCAATCGCGTCCGGATACCTCGCGTTCGGCGGATGCTGGGACATGTGACTGCGCCAACAACAAAAAAATCTCTTCTCAACGCAACTGTCGTCGCTCGTTGAGACGAATCGAAAACTGTTATACTACCTGATGGACAAGCCCTGCGCCACATCGACCCCCAGGTAATGCGTCCTCGGTAGCGTGGTGATAAACTGGAGCGTGCTGGGACTGAAACACCTGACAATTCCCTCGGCGCATCCTATGAAGATGTACTTGTCCCCAACCGCCATGCAATTGGCGCTGCTTGTCTTAGAAAAAAAAAACAGAATTTCTCCTCTCAAATCCAAGCTGATGAAATTTGTTTAAATTTGAACGCGTTTCATCCCCCCTGCTTTGTTGGCGCAACGACTTACTCGGAGCTCGACCCATTTGTCCAGAAGCCTCCTGTTGTTAAATTCGCACAACAGACCCGTTTTGGTGATCGCGTAAGTGGAATCCGCCATTTCGCCCCTGCCGCAGGCCACGTCGACGAAATCGTTGTTCCTCTGCTCTCCCAATATAGCAGATCGGCCCATCAAAGGCACCGGTTCCTTGTACTGCGCAATAATCACAGCGAAAAAACTGTTAGCGCCGCACTCTCGCATCAAGAGCAAAAGAAAATCTCTATTGCGAGTCTCGCGTATATGCAGAGACTCGACATTCGGGATTATAAAAAATTACCTTGGCGCTGCGCGAATACTCCAGATACCAAAATTTCACATGCCTGTTACCCACGGTAACGAAATAATTGCCATTTTCCGCGAAGCATACCGCCTTCACCTTGCTCGAGACTTTGTTGGACGCCACCTTGACGTTGTTCCTCCAATCCCAGACGTTAACGATCATGTCGTGCTGCGAGCCGACCGACACGACGTACTTGTTGCTCGGCGAAAATGCCTGGGGATTAAGAGTTAAACAAATTTTCCTTGTCGATTTTGATTGGAATTTAGACACTTTCGGTTTGCTTTCGTGGTTGTGCGTGTCTTATTTAATTTTTTTTTTTTTTTTCATTTCTATGTTATTTGGATTTAATTAAACAGTTTTGTACGGACTGAAGAAAATAAAATATTTTGGAATTTGTTGTGTAAGTTTTTTCAATCTTTGGATCTCCGAAAAAATTCTCTCTCTTTGGTTTCTCTCTGAAGAATTTTGATAAACTTGTAAGATGAACATTTTTTTTTTTTTTCAACGATCGGATATTTTTATTAAAGAAACGGCGACATTCAAATGTTAATTATATAAAAAATAAGACACCGAGAATTGTTACAATTAATTTATGTTAATTACAACAATTCTCGGTGTTTTATTTTATACACGTTTAAATATTTCTAATTTTTTACATAAATACCTAGTTATTAATTATTTCTCTAATAAATGTCCGGCCAGTGTTTAACAAAGTGTCCGATTGTTCGGTCGTTGGACCATTCGCTGCGGTCGATTTGTTAGGCAAAGAGCCTTTTCTTTCATTTTCATTGCGGGCGGAAAGAAAATTACGCGTCTTCTTTTCCTTTGCGCGAAACACAAAACACGCTGTGCGAGACAACGGAGAAGAAGAGAGTACCGTTGCGTATTCGCTTGTAAGGTAATTTCGTATGCCGCTCTCGAGAAGAGGGTATAGATGCCGACGCTTCGCAACCGCGCGACGTGCACGCGCGTAAATCGAATGTAAAGAATCGAATCCGTGGGACACAGCGAGTGTACGTGGGACGATTGATAAGTAACCGAAACGGCGGATAAACACCGGTGTCACCATTGCTGGTGCACGTTGACGAAGTTTCGTCATTTCTTGAAAGTCGTGCGACGAAATTTCCGAGCCGTTTTTTTTTCAGAACTAAATGGAACAAAGCGATGATGAGGCAGCAGTTCCGAGACCACCTCTTGCCCAAATCTCGCCTATTGCGGTTGAAGTGTGAATTGACGAGTTGTCAAAAATCGCTTACAGCGTCTGCTCGCGCGTCCTTTCGGGTACTTATCAATCGCTCCTCGTATTTGCGCGGGAAAAAAGATTTTTGCTGGAAAAGCAAGAAGATCGGTCAGTTCACGGTCAGAAAAAAAAAACACTTGTAAGCCGATTGAATCGTTTGCCAGAAAAACGTCGACGAAACAAAATATTCAACGGACTCGGCAAATTTTTCTCGCTCGGCCATGCGACGGCAAAACTTTTTTCTTCGTGTACAAAAAAACAAAAAATCTTTTCAATCGCTCAATTATCTCGACAAACAACCTACGCGGTGATTCAAATCGCACAACGGGGACGACGAAGTTTCGCAAGGCGGCGAAAAAAGATGAGAGAAGAAAACGCGAAATCGGTTTTCTCTAGAACCGATTTTGGCCAACGAAAAGACGCCTGCAATGCGCGCCGCGTTCGTTTCGCTGAGACGTCAATTGCTCAAGCACGTCGCGCGAGTGGTTCTTGAAATCTTGACCTTAAATGTACCTATACCTCGTTCCCGTTCGACGACGACGACGACGGGTTTAGAGACGTTGCGGAAAGAGCTGAATAGTCGACCGCTACTCGCGATTTTTCTTCGGTTAACGATATTATCGATAAGCGCGAGCTGAAAATAGATCGCGCGATTTACTTACGACCGTTACACGGTGTTACCCTTTTCCTCGCATTGTGGAAAAAAAAACGCAATTACATCACCGCGTTACAACCAAAGAGAGAGAGAGACAACGTTTTTTCCTACGCAAAGAGGAGATACTCACTACGCAGTTGATGCCGTACTTGTGTCCGGGAAATTCCGCGATCTGCACCGCATTGTGCGGATCGGAGATATCCCAGACACGGACGTTCGGCATGTGACCGCATTCGCCCGTTGCCAGGAGCTTGCCGTCCCCGGCGAGCGCCAGGGAAGTCACGGTCTTGCGACAGCCGTTCAACACGTGCGCCTGACTATTTCTTCGTGGATTGAACAACACGACCGTGCAACTGCAACAGAGAGAACGGATACTGTCTATTAAATCCGGCGATCGACCGAGGCTTTTTTTTTTCTTTCTTTTTCATTTTATCGCCTAACAATCCGGCAAATTTTTCAAACGGCAATCAACGAGCGTCTCCTCGCAACTTGGATCGAGCAAAAACCGCACGCGTGTCATAAAACTCGCGATACCGCGACCATGTTATTTTTATAAATAATATATAAAATATATTTTTGTAAACTATTTTTAAAAATAATATATTAATAATATATTAATAAATAATATTTTTAAAAATAATA